>VUQS01044006.1:0-12253 GCA_015108495.1 Heterochromis multidens
GAGCTCAGTGAATTCCAGCGTGGTACCATGATAGGATGCCACGTGTGCAACAAGTCCAGTCGTGAAGTTTCCTCACTACTAAATATTCCACAGTCAACTGTTAGTGGTATTATAACAACGTGGAAGCAATTAGGAACGACAGCAACTCAGCCACGAAGTGGTAGGCCACATAAAATCACAGAGCAGGGTCAGAGGATGCTGAGGCACATAGTGTGGAGAGGTTTTTTAACTTTCTGCAGAGTCAATAGCTACAGACCTCCAAACTTCATGTGGCCTTCAGATTAGCTCAAGAACAGTGAGTGGAGAGCTTCATGGAATGGGTTTCCATGGCCGAGCAGCTGCATCCAAGCCTTACATCACCAAGTGCAATGCAAAGCGTCAGATGCAGTGGTGTAAAGCATGCCACCACTGGACTCTAGAGCAATGGAGATGTAAACACACTCCTAAACCTTGTGGAAAGCCTTCCCAGAAGAGTTGAAGCTGTTATAGCTGCAAAGGGTGGGCCGACATCATGTTAAACCCTATGAATTAAGAATGGGATGTCACTCAAGTACATATGCATGTGAAGGTAGATGAACAAATACTTTTGGCAATATAGTGTAGCTACCAGTTGCTCATCTGAGAAATCATATTTTGTCCATCATTTTGACATACAGGGGGCATACAGCATCCTCAGCTTTGACAGTGCAGTTGAGGATAATCTTTCTGTTGAAATGTGACATGAGGGGTCCTGACCTAACATCGGTTTTGAATGAGTTGGGAATGAGACCTCTGTCAAGGTCAATAATGGGATTTTCTGAGAAGATGGCTTGTGTACTTGGGCCTTGGTGAAGACCCACAGCTCATCTAATGTTGAAAACAAGCTGTTTTAGATCCCTTTCCCCTCCCTTTAAGTCAGCTTTCCTCTGAGTGGATGCCCCTTGTGAACAGAAGGTACAGTTGTGCTCATAAGTTTACATACCCTGGCAGAATTTGTGTATTGCCTGAGAAAATAAAGGCAATACACGGTATAAAGAACTAGGGTATGTAAACCTTTGATCAGGGTCATTTGGATAGTTTCTGTTGTCATTATGATTTTAAAAAAAAGGACAAACACAATTGTTTGATAATAAATGGCTTCACCCAACCACTAACCATGAGTGAAAGAAAAGTTTTTGTATTATTTTTGTATCATTCATATTCTCTGAAAAATGGCCAAAAATCCCAAATTCTGCCAGGGTATGTAAACTTACGAACTGTATACACACCAGTTTATTTTTTATTGGTTTTGTCAAACAATGTAGCAATCCAATAAGTGTGGTAATGGCAAAAAAAACATACTTGGCGTGGAAAAGGATTTGAAATGGGTTGTTTTAAATTAAGGACAGCACTTTTTGATTAAGACTGTTCCTTAATAACACCAACAACTGAAAACTGTCAAAAGCCTAAAACAAACGAACAATGCAGTATTACCACAATCTGTAGCTACCTCTCATACAGACAGTGATGGCAAACTGTTACAGAGTCTGCTGCAGTGGAAGGGTTTGGATCCAGTGATGGTTCATTTGAATCAGGCCATGAATGACAGTATGTCTGGAAAATGGTGCTTTCATATAAGAGCAGAGGAGCTGAATTCTTGATGATGACACCGTTTGAGTTTCAGGTGAAGAAGGTCGAGGCACGTTGAAGATGTTTCTCCTGTCAGAGGTGTGTTCTTTTCACTCATAAGAAGCACAAAAGGTCGTAGAACAGCTACAGTTGACAGAGATGTGCAGTTTCCTACTAAAGGGAAAACAGGCAACAGTGGTAGGCTTCCGTGATACTACAATAAACTGCTCTGTCAGTTTTTCGAAGGACTGCTTTTAGATCTCAAGCCAGCTAACACAATTTCTGTTACATTAATAATTCAGTCTTACAGTGCTCAATTATTTTAGCTGCAGTGATCACTAACGGGGTTGTCATGATAACCAGAATTTGATTTCAATTCTCATAACAAAATATAAATTAGTCATTCATATGAATGAATTTTAACATATGCAATATGCTAACACCATAGAATGTAAATAAAAAATAAATGTAGGCATAGTGACCTGACCTGTTGGCTTGTGAAGTCCTGTTTTTGGAAGCCTTGAGTTTCTTTGTCATCTTGATTTTTTTGAGCCAGAAGTGACTGGATGAAAGGCAGAGAGCTAATCATTTAATACTAGCAAACATGTTAGCAAGCTGCATCCATAGACAGTATGAGTACATCACACAACCACCTGATAATTAGCTTTAAAAATTACAAAAAGGAAACACTTTACCCACCAAAACTGGAGCATAGATTTCTTGGACAGTTGTTAGTATAATTAACAGAACAGCAAGTTATGTTATTTACTTATTATTGGTGTGTTCTGCACCATTAAAATGCTGCAGAACACACTAACAGCACAAACATGGCCTAGAAGTGCAGTTGAGTATTATTATGGGATATTATGGGAAATATTAGCTATAGAGACCAAAACCAGGCTGTAACCATGTTTATTTCTGCTGTTTAGTTAAGCATTTTAACACGAGACTATGGGGGGTTGACTCACTTTTGGAACCAGCCTCAAGAGGCCATTCAAAGAACTGCTTGGCTAACACAATAATACCAAGAGACTGAACAGTAACCAGGTGACCTGCTAATGTTGCGAGCAGCACAATGCATTCCTACAAGCGATGCAACTTCTAAGCAGCAATTCATGATTTCAACTTTTTAATATTTCTGATGGCATGCTGTTAATAAAAGTTAACAAGTGAAATTTTCATTTTGAATTCTGAATGTTTTTGAGCTATTCAGCTAAGAGTTTGAGATGTTTACTCCTTTCATTACTTTGCCACCTTGTCTTCTAGCTGGCTTTTGGTTCTCTGTAACTTATTGCTGACTCAAAAGATCTACAGATGTTTTTCTTGTGTAGTATTTCCTGTACCTGCAGAATCTAAGGTACTTTTAGTATTACAGAAACACGAGTACCATCACATTTTTAGAATTTTAGCATTAATCTGGAACCAGAATATTGTTTTTTGTTATGTTCCCTGCTGATCCCTGGTTGACACAGATGCAAGCAGTAAAGGCTGATTTAAGGTGCAACATGTCATTATGTCAGTGCTCCCACATTTGAAGGCTTTCTTCACTATTATTTCATCAAAGGTAAACTCAGGAGGAAAGACCTGGGACACCAGAATCACTGTCCCCTAAACATGACAGTTTTACTATTCAGTCATGTTTGCAAATTCCAGCATCTTCTGGTTAATTGCTAAAGTCAGCAGAATAGACTCAGCAGACAAAGGCACCGATCATAGTAATGAATATTTATAAGTGGCCCATAAATGCATGGCTAGACCTGTAGGCAGCTAATGGGAATTTAAGAAAGAAGATGGCATGATTTCTAAGAAGCAAGCAAAAACCAAAGAGACAGCAACAGACAGGGAGAAAAAAAAGATGATGGTGGGAGAAGAAGATAGTGACAGATGCAGAGATCCAGTAAATTTACTAAGGTGATTCAGTGAATGAGCAAAATGTGAGACCCGGTTTAAAGTGTCTCACTTCTTACTTTTACCTCCTCTCCTGCCTGTGAAAGATTTGTAAAAAGCTAGAAGAGGAGGCAAGAGAGAGTACGGGCAAGGAAAGGAAGGGCGGAAGAAATAGGAATTGAAGGAATGAGGGTGGGTTCTTTACAGGCCACTGTTTGAGAGCAGAGAAAAGATGGAGAAAATACAGAGAAAATAAATGGACACAGACACACACATGCGCACATGTATTTATAGTGCCAATACACATATATAGTTTCTAGGCTTCCATCACATCTCACAGGATGATACATATGGAAGGATCCTGTGAGATGTGGTTGTGCTATAACGAGGTGCATGGAAAGAGAGAAAAAAAAAACTAGCTGAAAGAAGAAATAAGGGGCCAAGCTAAGTGAAACCAATCAGAGAGGGAAGAGAAGAATGCAATCAAAATGAGGATGCAAAAAAAAGGGGCATTGAAAAAGGTGGGTGGCAACATTCAGGAACAGACAGGCAAAAAAAAGTATGGCCATAATATAAGAGTATAACAACAACTAGTCATCCATAGTGTCTATAACTGTCCTTGTGCAAGTCTGCAAATGAGTATAGTCTTAGCCTAAGGAGTCTAAGGGTAGATAGGGAGGATCTTGTCACAGAAACTGGAAGTAAACTTCTGCAGTTCAATTCAGATTGGATTTTTGTTTTTTGATTGGTGGTGCAAACCATCCAACAAAGCTCCTGTTATAGTATGCACTGATGCTTTTGAGAAGCATTATGTTGAGTTAGATGGCACTGTAAAAGGCAAAGGTAAAACCTGATGGTGTTTTTAAAGGCATCTATAGTACAGAATGTCTATAGAATTTATAAAACATAATGCTGGTTCACAATATTAAAACCACTGACAAGTGAATAAAAAAAAATCTCATTACAGTGGCAGCTGTCAAGTGGTGGGATATATTAAGCAAGTGAACAGTCATTTCTTGAAATTGATGTGCTGGAAACAGGAAAAACGGGCAAGCAAAAGGATCTTTTAAAGATTATTTTGGGGACATTTTTTTTGCATTTATTTGAAACTGGCAGTGGAATCAGGCAGGAAATGTGAGGAGAGAGAGCAAGGGAATGACATGCAGCAAATGGCCCAGGCAGCCAGGAATAAAATTTGTGCCCATGACATATGCTCACTAATAGGGCTGTCATGATATCTTATTTTCATTCACATTCATCATGATCAATAGAATTCACAATAACAATATTACCGTGATATCTATTGAAAAAATTAATCACAAGAATGCTACTGAATTCATCTATAACTTTGTTTATTGTGTGTTGTCTTTTTTTTGGCAAATTCATTCAAATCCAAGTGCATGGAGATATCTGTAGCCAAAACTGTACAAAAGCATACTAAAACAACAACTGTACAATTGTGGGCTCTTGTGGAGTACATACCTTGGCCAAAGCTGCTCTGGCAAAAAGAAGGAGACCTATGTATTAGGAATTATTATGTGTAAGTACTAATACAATAAAACCTACTGGTTCTATCAACATACTGTACGTAGCTGTTAAAGGCACTGAATAATTTAAAATCATGTGAATCATATTTTTCACACTCACCACATCTCAACCCATTCACAGCTATGTGAGATTTAGCAGAAACATGTTTGAGAGGTCTCTACCCCATCATCAGAATAACAAATGAGGGTGGATTATATTCAATCCCTCGACCAGGGAGACATGTAGAATTTATGCCAAGTAGCAGTGGAGATGTTCAGGGGCAAACAACACCTTACTAACACTTGCAGTTTTTTTTCTTTAATGTGTCAGCCATATATGTAAATTTTATATGCACCATATATGTGCAACAAATAACATGAATACACCAACTGTTATCTTGGAATACATGAATAATAATGGTAACTTCCTAGGCTCAGTGTAAAATCTGTCCAGCTCAGCTGGTTAGCAACAGAGTGCTAACTAAACATTTTCACACAGCAGTCTTAAACCGCAAATACCTCAAAGCCCCAAAGCAAGCACAAGTGTGGCAGGCCACAGCGTTGGACAACCTTTGTTTATCAGTCAATCTGACTTTATTAAATCCTGTCATTTACATGTACTAGTTTGGACTGAAATTCAATCTCCCTGCAGCAAACCCTGTTTCAGAGGGCTCATAGTTTTCTACATCAGAGGCATCATATATAAGTATATAAATGAAAGTGTTAAACTGAAATGCAAACACACTGTAGAGTAAAAGAGTACATAAGAGGAACTCCTGGGTAAGCAGGAGTTCTCTAAAGGAGTCTCTGACCTCATAGCAGGTTTGAGTTCAGATGACAGAGAAATGCAGACCCCATCTTATTTCTCACAGCATTAGAACTTTTTGTGTTCTAGTCTCTAGGTAGATGGTGTAGCTGCCTTATAAATAATTCTGTGTTAGTCCACACCAGAGACAGACTGTTTATTCTGTAGCAAGGCTCATCATTTCTCGAGAGAGAGAATTTGAGAGAGTTCCTCGCTGGACTGGGAATATTGTCTTGGCAATTGGCTTGATTTTTTTTAGAAGCTGCAGTGAACATAGTGGACAAGTCTTTATTTCACCATATTTGCTTACAGCATGGTTGGAGTATTTGCTTGAGAACCACTGTTTGTTAGATAGTTGCCTAGCTTTCTGAATTTACCATAAGCTATAAAATGGCGTGGGGAGCAACAAAGGCAGACGGGCAGATGATGCAACCTGTGAAAGCAGCTTTGGTCCATGCTTTTTGGAAAATTGTCAGCTATACTGGTCACCAAGGAACAAAGGCAAAAGACAAGCTGTCCAGTCTTTATTATAGTCCCATGAACAGCATGTCAGCTCTAAGCTGTGAAAACATTACATTCTGTACTAGACCTTTACAAATGAATGGGACAAAGTGTAAACTTCATTCAGTGAAACAGGTCTCACTATTGCTATAATCATTATACTGATGCTAAAGGGCATCTGTACCTATCTGTAAAAGACGTTTTATCAAAACAGCAGTATTGGATGCCCTGGGAATGAGAACAGGCTGGAAAGCTCCATAACACTGTTTGCTACCCACCACAGAAATCAAAAAGAAGAAAAACCAACAGCATTAGCCCTACAAATATACAGTAGACCACAATCAACAGGGTTTGGTGGAATCAATGGACGTGTCAACCTCCACGAAGTTAACAGTTATTAAATGGACAGCCACAGCATGCAGGCCAATTACCACAGTGGAGGGCAAAAGTCTATTCAAGACAGTTTTTTTGGGTCCAGTAACTGAATTTATGAGCTACCCTCAAGAGCCCCAGTCATCACTAGGATACATGAGCTGTACGAAACACTTACTGGTGACTACTTGACATCTCTAGGGAATCACAGCTACCTCTGGGTTACATCCCATTATCTCAATGAACTCTGGAAAATGCATTCACATGCAAACAGAGAAAAGACATCATGCTGAGGTATGCTGAGGTGAACATTTTATGGATGCAGCAAAGCAGTGGTAGAATCAAAGAAGCATGGTTAATAAAACCCAATCTAATCTCATTGCACTTACAACAATCTTTATTTGGGGAAGAATTTTAGCAGATAAAAAAATAAAATATATTTGTGAATAATCACCACTAATTTCTTAATGACTTGACAGTCCTACTGTGGAATACTGAGAAAGCTAATGTACCTGCTAGGAAGTAGCCAGATGTCTCTTACCACACACAGATGGATGACTGTTGCATGTCAAGGGATGCAAACCAAAGGACTCACTCAGCATAAACTGTTTCAAATCTTTAACTTTCCAATCTTGTAATGCTCTCTTCACTTGTCTACTCTCTTCTCATTTCTTGTGGTGGAAATTTGCTCTTTGGTCTAAGAGCCGCATGCTAAAAGGTGTCAAACATTTCACTGTCACAGAAAAACATAGACAAAAGCCTCAGGCAGAATAAGTGCTTTCACTCACACACACACACACACACACACACACACACACACACACACACACACACACACACACACACACACACACGCACACACACACAGTCAAACAAATAAATGAAGAAAGATAAAAAACAATCAGTGTCTGACATCTAAGCAGTGCCTTATGCCGTAGGAATGTCCTGTGAGAATGGAAAAACTTATCCAAGCAATATTCACACACACAAACGGACTTAGACAGAACTGTCAAATGTTTTAGAGGTTTAGATTCTTTTCTATTATGCAGTACCATCAGAGGGGCAGGTCAATGACTCCAAACATGCCGAATCATAAATATAATGTCTTCAACAACAAGAAAAACAAGGAGTCCTTCAATAGTTGGTCTCAGAGCCCTGATGTCAACATAATCAGTCACATGAGGAGACAGAAGATAAGCTAAAACCCCAGAAAAACTGTGGCAACTCCTCACAAATCCCTGGGACTTTCTTTGCACAGTACTGTAAATGAATATCATCCATATAAGATCAATGAGAAAAAAAATCCAAACCAATAAAGAAAATAAAAAAAAAGTTCTTCAATAAATTATGCACCAACATATTAGAGAACTGCCCTGTTCTCCAAGGTGTCCCCGCTTCTTGGCCTATTACGGCTGGGATGGGCTCCAGCCCTCAATGACACTTACCTGGATAAGCATATGGATGGATGGATGTTAAAGAACTCACTTTATATCAGAGTTTAAGATGTTTACCTGTGAGTAGGATTTGCAGTGTCACAGCTAGTGCGAAAGCCAATTCTTGTCTAATAAGCACCTTACAGCAAAGCCTGCATTGCACAAACACTGAGAACTAACTTTCAGTAAAGACATCTTGTATTCAGTAAAACTTTTTGAAGTGAATGATAACTGCATATTCATAGGGTCTGCATTTTTGAATGAGAAAAGAAAGCCTCAGTTAGCCTACCTCAGAGATTTAGAGCTTTTTTAAAAGCAAAGATTTCTCACAAAAACATTCATTTGATTCTGATTTTTCCTCTTTACTGCATATAACTGGTAAATGAAACCTATTCAGGGCATTGAGTATCCTCACATTGCCTTTCAGGGTGGAATCATTAATACAGAGTTGATTGATCAATTTATATCACATTTTTAACTTCATCAATTTATCTATTACCTAATTCAAGTAAGAGTTTGTCTTTTATTCCAAAGACATGCTCCAGACTCCACAATGCTCTAAATTCAAACTAACCTCTGTAATCTGAATATTGCCAAAGCACTTTCATCTGCTTCGCTTCTTTAGGGATTGAGATTTCAGGGAGGAGGATGGAAACGAGAAGAAATTGCTTTGAAGCGCTTTGACTGATGTCTTGGCTGAAATAGAGCCTGTTTCACGGCTGGACCTCTGAGACGCTCATGAAAGACAAAAATGAGACAATGTTGTGCAGGAAGAGAACAGTTATCTAAGGCCAGATCTCCCCATAGTGAGACCACATTAAGACAGGTGCAAAATAAATTCAGTATTTTGTGTATAATTAATAAGATCATACAAAAATTAATGAGTGGCTGGCAAGGTTTGGTATACTGTCAGTAACTCGCATTCAGTGCCAAATATAAAGGGCAAATGAGACATAATACATAAGGCAATTGCTTTTGAAAGAAAATTAAAAAAAAATTTTTTTTTTCAGAAGTTTCAGAAGAATGAAAAAGTTGTTATAAATTAATAATACAAATATTCAATTACTCAAAACTGGAAATGATGCTTGATGCAAGCCTGCGGTGCTTGTTTGCTTTGCTCACGTCATATTTCTTCTTCTTCTTCTTTGCAAGCTACATATTCATTGTAAAAGACAAAGTAATCAGTTGCAGACGCATAATATATATATAATTTGTAAGGATTTGAGTGTTATAAAAAAATAATTCCCAAAAAGCTATATAGATGTAGGTTATCCTGGTACCCTAGGCAGTTTATAGTAATTTTAATCCAGATTGATTAACACGTCTAGGAGAAGTTAGGGAACAGACATACGTATGCTACAATCATTATAGTAACATTAAGTATAAAACCCCCCATTACATGCATTTACTTTCAAGCTGAGAAAATACTTACTCATTACTTATTATTCATACTGAAAAATGGTCTTATCAGTTCTTGCCAAGTATATTTAACAAGATGCAAGATTTTGAGCAGTAGGATTTGTCTGTTATTGACCAGCTCATGCCATCCCTTTGCTCCCAATGGATATTGTCTCCCTACCAATCCATAAAAACCCTCCATAAGCTTTGGGAAGACGCGTGCACAAACAAATGTATGCCTGTTTGATGATGCTTTCCTCTCACACCATGCAGCACCATCCACCCACAGCAATCTGTAATGCATTATAACAGAACAGTGAGAAGAACCAGAATAAGGACAGCAGAGAGAATGTGGATCAGGCCAAGGAGCTCCATATGTCTCATTATGTTCAGAATGTTCTTCCAACCCCAAAACACAACCAATTCGAATCAAAATACTGCATGCAACACATGTCATCACACATCATTTCTCCTGGGTTATTTAAAAAGCTCCACTGTACCTATCAATTACATGCTTTATGGAGCTGTCTCTGGTATCACAATTATATCAACCATATAAGCCTTTTGATCCTAAACAGCAAGTAAAAAGATTTTTAAACTGTTTCCAAGAAAGAAAGGTGCAGCCATAAAAGAAACATGACATGATAAAATCTGTACTATGTACTATTATCCAGATAGTTAAAAGAATCTGTGAAAGGGTTCTGATAATGTCAGCAGAACAAACCTCTTGCATTTTCTTGCATCTTTATCAAGGAGGTTAGTTTTAAGGATTAAAACAGCATTTAGAATTCTTTTGAGCATTTCTGCTGACAAAAAGGTTGGTTCTGATGGGGAAACGAAAACCGAATACCAGGACCTGAAGTCTGAACTGCAGCAGTGGACACAGCTTTAAGACATGAAAAATGTCTAAGTCCCAGAAAGTTGATTTTGTTCATCTGGACGTAGCATTTTCAGTGGGAGAAACATTTCGTCACTGAAGTCAGTTTCATGATCATTAGTATGCAAATTGTCGGTTCAGAGATGGTCGTTCCCTTTTCACATAAATGGCCTCCTTGACTGCCCGCGCAAACCACCATTCCTCCTTGTCCAGGATGTGCACATCCTCATTATTGAAAGAGCCAGAGGTTGTTTGTTTGAATTGAGGAGGTAGGTGTCAGTAGATATATTATATTAACAAAAGAACCAGGCTAGCTATACATCACACTTACAGGATCTGCTCGGCCATGGAAAACCATGCCACGAAGCTCCTGGTGCACAGTTTTTGTGCTGATATTATTGTCAGTGAAAGTTTGGAAATCTGCAGTTATTAAGGCAGTAGATCGTTGGCAGCGTTTACGCACTAGGAACTTCAGCATTTGGTGACCCCATTCTGTAACTTTATGTGGCTGCCACTTCATGCTGTGTGAGTTGCTGTGGTTCCTAAACATTTCCACTTTGCGGCAATACTACTTTGTATCTTGGAATATCTAGGAGGGAAGACATTTCAAAAAACTTAGTTGTTTCAATCTTGACATCCTATTACAGTACCACAATCGAATTCAGTGAACTTGAATTCAGTGAACTCCTTTACAAACATTCTTTCACAAATGTTTGTAAAGGGAAACTGCTGATTTTTTATTTCACTTGTGTCAATGGGACTAAAAACACCTGAATTCAAAGATTAAGATGTGTGGCCCAATACGTTTGTCCATACAGGTTGTACCTCAGCTAATTTATGGCACTGAACTAGGCTCTGCAGCCTTGTTTGTGGGGTTGGAATCATTGTTTAAGGTGAGTAAATTTCTAGTACTGTCTTACTGAAAGATTAGCACAATGGAGGTATCTGCAACCATGTGATGGATCCATACAGACTATAGCTACCCAAGCTAGCAAGGTGAAGTTATTTGATAACACAAAGCACTCCACCCTCTCATCTGAACTTCAAAAGAGTATTCCTCAAACCAACAGATAGTGTGATTATACCTTCATCTATGTTTTATTTACAGATTATGGCACAGATCAGACTCTCAGCTGATTTCAAATAGAGAAAAACTACTTAATGATTAGGGAAGGAAGCTTTAATTAAGTTTGTGACAATAACAACAATCAATATTTTTAGAATTATGTGACATAAAGGTTTGCATGTTAGGACACCTAGTGGCAGCTCACTCTGATGATTTGGCTCTCAAGAAACACTAAATACAGTGGTGTGAAAAAGTATTTGCCCTTCCTGATTTCTTAGTTTTTTGCATATTTGTCACACTTACATGTTTCACATCATCAAACAAATTTTCATATTAGACAAAGATAACCTGAGTAAATACAAAATGCAGTTTTTAAATGATGATTTCATTTATTAAGGGAAAAAAGTTATCCAAACCTACCTGCCCTGTGTGAAAAAGTAATTGCTCCCTAACCCTAATAACTGGTTGTTCCACCCTTGGCAGCGAGAACTGTAATCAAGTGTTTGTGATAACTGGGAATGAGTCTTTCACATCGCTGTGGAGGAATTTTGGCCCACTCTTCTTTGCAGAATTGTTTTATTTCAGCCACATTTGAGGGTTTTACAGCATGAACGGCCTGTTTAAGGCCATGCCAAAGCATCTCAATTGGATTTAAGTCCAGACTTTGACTAGGCCCATCCAAAACCTTCATTTTGGTTTCATTTTGGGGTTTTTTTTAGCCATTCAGAGGTGGACTTGCTGGTGTGTTTCAGATCATTGTCCTGCTGTATAACCCAAGTGCTCTTGAGCTACAGGACATGA
>VUQS01044009.1:2707-32323 GCA_015108495.1 Heterochromis multidens
TTTTTATTGAATTGTATGAGATATATATATATATATATATATATATATATATATATATATATATATATATAAATTACATCTTTTACAAATTTGTTAAGTTTTAAAATATGTCCACAAAAGCACAATTCTTTCACTTTACTCATAAATCTTATGTATTTTAGCAGACGGTCAACAGTCAGGGTTTTTAATTTATTGTGGTAATACCAAATGAGCATTCTGCACTGGAATTAAAAAGTACACACTTGTTAATCCACTGTTTCACAAAGATAGGAGTTTCAACACAAAATGAAAATAAGTAAAATTGTTACAACTCTGCAAAGACACCAGCATTCCCACTGAGTATATAATATCACTTTAAAGATAATTTCACTGCACACTCGTACAGTATGCATGAAAGAAAAAGATCAGTAATTGCTCATCAACAGCAAAACTGGTACACTTTGTTCTGAAATGCTGTTCCCACTAACAAGCTGAGAATTTCATGAGGATAAAAATAAGTATGGTCTGCCTGCACTGTAAACAGGAAGGATTATTGACAAGTCCATCACACCTGAAGCCTCTACGCAGCCATGGTAACGCAGCTGCTATCACTTATTCTCCCTGATTTTCGTTGACGGGTACAAACTATCAATGATCACGTCCTTCCCCTGACACAAATTATGTCTTTAAAGTTAATGTTGGTACATGACGTTTGATCTCACGTAATTCCCAACAGAACAGACCTGCCTGAGCAGAGGTATAATTAACCACAGTGACTGAAAACACCTGTTTGGGAATTAAAACATCCATCCATCCTCTTCCACTTTTCCAATTCAGGGTCGCGGGGGGTCTGGAGCCTATCCCAGCTGCCACAGGGCGAGAGGCAGGGAACACCCTGGACAGATCGCCAGTCTGTCGCAGGGCTAACACAGAGAGACAGACAACCATTCGCACTCACATTCACAGCTATGGTCAATTTAGATTCACCGATTAACCTAACCCCTCTAACTGCATGTCTTTGGGCTATGGGAGGAAGCTGAAGCGCCCGGAAAGAACCCATGAAGACACAGGGAGAACATACAAACTTCACACAGAAAGGCCCCGGCCAGATGATGGATTTGAACCAGGACCTTCTTGCTGTGAGGCAACAGGCCTAACAACCGTACTACCCTGGAATTAAAACAGTGCCTGTAAACTCACTGAAATAGATGTCTTCATGCAAACGGTTTTTATTTTATTTTATTTTATTTTATTTTATTTTATAGCACCAGCGTTGTACAACCTAAAACTTCAGTAACTGCACAATTTGCACACACATCTCCTTTGCATTTACTGAGATTTTCCCTATTAGCAGTAAACAACATGGGACAGAAATGTAGGGTCTAGTCCAAGCTGAGCCAGGTAGTTGAATAGTTTTGGTGGGAAAAACAACAAAAGAAAAAAAAGAAAAGGAAAAGAAGTCACAATCAAGTTTTTAAAATTTTAATTTTAATATTGGATTTGCTTTTTTCTTGCCAGCTTTAATTTATAACAATATTTATCTCTTGTAATGTTGACCACAATTTTTTTTGCACACTTTCTTCTTATGAATTTCATCTGGTTTCACAAACATTGATTGGTTGATTAAAATGGGAAGTTCAGAGGTTATACTCAACTTATACTCAACTTATACTCAACCTAAACTACATTAAAAAAAATGATTTTCATTCTATTTTTTGTTTCTTCACATTTAAAACATAAAAAAATTTTTTGGAAGAAACTGGGGATGCATTAAACTACAGCAGCTTAATGACAGCACAACAACAAACAGAAAATGATCATCTCTGAGCTGCAACATCATTAAAAACATGGTGAGATGGATTCTCTGCAAGAAATCAGACGCTCTGCAGGGTGGGACTAAACACTTATTATGTTCACATCCTAACTGTCAGTCCCTGTGCGCCCAACTACATCAAATCGACAAAATGATGGTGTTAATTTCCGTATATCATTTAAATAAGGCAGAGCCGCTGTTTAGTCAAACAGACGCCCCTCTGTGGGCCTAAATGCAGCTGTCACACTTTCTCTCTGCCTGAGAGAAAACACATTCATCTCTCATGATGTTACAGCAGGACTGTGACAAAACCAACTGTTAAAGGCTTAATTGACACTAAATGCCAACCAGAAAAGCCTGCTGTATTTTTTTAGGCATTCGATAATCCCTGTGTTCCATGTCAGGCATCTGACAAGTAGGTTTAAGGTTAAACTTAACCTGAGCATTAAAAAAAATGGTCACAACAGTTTGTTTTATGACCACTTGGGAGCAGCAGAACAAGCCAAACACTGACAAAAAAAAAAAAAAAAAAAAGTTAGATAGAAGATATGGTGAACGTGTTAGCAAATACTTCATGGAACAACATAGCTTCACCTGACTTATGTTTCTGGCTGCCCTGGCTTTCTTAATTTGTTTGCTACCCTTATGTAACAGCGAATTGTAACTTCAAATGTATTTTATCAACTAAAAGATGCTTTCGTATGCCAGGAAAGGCATAGGCAGAGCCAACATTATAATCCACAGAATTCTTCAGAGACCTGAACTTTTGCAAGTCCAGCAAAAAAACAAAGAAAAAGAAAAAAAAAAAGACAAGAGGATGAGAATGACACACTTGACATCCATGAGATAATGGAAACATCTCTGTGGATGTTGAATAAGTTAAAGCCCAGGATAAACTGATTTGTGGAGGTTTGCGGAGAGGGGATGCAATTTCTCCTCTGACTGAGTTAGTGTAGCATTGAACTTCTTATTCTCCACTATTTTTCACCGGCCACTTGCTGACTTTGTAATTTCTCATAAATGATGGGCAGGTAGTGGAATTTTACAGCTATCTCTGAAAACAACAAAAACCTTATAGTGGTGCATGAATATTGTATGTAGGTTAGACACCTTGTACATGTAGTGCAGTCAGTTTTTCCTCCAATAATCCTGAAACTGCCGGTTTAGCAATCTAAATTTTACTAAGCAGCAGTTGTGCTCTTTATCAAGTAAAATACTGATTAATCTTGTGCTAGAAACAGCTTCTGACAAGCTTACTCTTGCAGCTACTTACAAATTTTACCCTAAAAAAAAAAGATAACTGAGGCATTGTCACCAAAAATAGTGTTTTGTAATTCTTGAATTTTTGACTGTCCAGAGTCAACTATGAATGCAACAGCAATTCAACATTTTATTAGAAAGTGAGAACTACCAAGTAGGCTCCATAGCAGATTCTAATTAAAAGAAATACCAACTGAAACCAGGTGTCAGTTTTGATAAAGCTCTTGATATAAATTAGTTTACAAGGAAATTAAATGCAGAAACTGTCTGCCTGAACCACCCCTGAGCTGCACTGATGCTCACTGAATAAGTGAATAAGATTTACACTCTTCTTTTACAGATATTCCTTTTATCTTTCTTATCATTAACGATTGTTTTGACTAAAAACTTTGGAATAAATCTTTTTTTTTTTTGCCCTTTGCTGGCATTTCACTCATCTGATATTCTTGTTTTTCTAGTTTGTTTCTTGCTGTCTTCGCAGCAGGTTTCCTTAATCACCTATCAGTGATTAGGTGCTGTTTGTAACACCTTGACCCAGCAGCTAGAAAAGAAAGAAAAACAAGGTTTTGTTAGAAGTGTATTGTTTTTTAAAGCAAGGCTGCTGATGTACTTTCTTGGTAAAAATGATGTAGAACATCTTGTGCCAAAAAGGGCACAGAAAAATTAGGCACAGTATACAAAACATCTCCAGTGTGATGCTTTGTCTAAAATGAGAAATGAATTGTGGCTTAGCTAAACCTGACCTAAGCTTAATTTAAATTTCTACTCTTAGCACTCTAAAGTGTGCCTGACTGCTTTGTCAAATGAGCTCAGGTTTTACCTTTGAAACCTGAAACTTTGAAACTTTGTGGGTTTTAGTAAATATAACATGGTGATTACACAAGTGAGCCTCATTGAGACTAAAATACCTTAAACGTAACATGAATATTTTTAAAATCACAAATATTTGCATTAAAATATCAGAAATATATGTCTGAGGAATGAGTGTCACTAACATTTCTTTATTTTGCACTTCCTTCCAGTTATAATGCATATATTGTTGGTCTTCTCCAGTGCAGAGCTTGTATAAGGTAATATGATCCAGTACCTTGATTATCCAGTCTCAAATGCAGATGGCACTTTACTAAATATGTAGTCTGTCTGACTTCTCGGTTTTGCATTCATTACCAGCTTGAATAAAATATATCCTGCAGTTCCACCTCTCACCAGCAGTGGGAAGAGTTCACCAAGGAAAAGGAAAAGGAAAAGTCAGCTGAGAAATGGATGGAGAGCTGTGTTCAGTGTCAGGGCTCATGCAGAGTGTACAAAAGGAAGCAAAGGCGGTGTCTGTATTTGTTTGAGGTCACTTGAAGGAAGTCAGGGTGAGGGCTGAACTAGAAACATAAAGGCCTCAGAAGGACACATTGATGTGTGGACATGTGGATAGAGACCCAGATTTAGTATTATTTTAAAGTTCTTCTTTTTTTTAAATATCACATCATGTTGACATCTATTTTTCAGCGCTGTACCCTGAGTGTTCATTTTACCTCTAACCTCCCCCGCTGCTTCTGTTAGGAGGGTGTATGATGTGCAGGGAAAACCACTTGACTCCCAGGCCACACACCACTATCTCCTGTCTCACAGATGACAAACGACCTGGTAGCGCGGTAGCGGAATTATCAGAAGTCAACCTGCAAAAGAGAATCAACAAACTGCAGAAGGCCATCCCAGCATGAGAGTTGGCATCTGCACTGTCAGCAGCAAATATTGATTTAATAATACTGCTTTACTATCTTTGAGTATGTAAATTGACTGTCTGCCCAGAAACCTTTTTAATAGATTTTGGAAAGGGAATAAGTAATCCAGATCAATTTTTATGCACTTTGATTCAGTGGACATCTCTTTTTAAATTGGAGCCAAAATGATAATTGGGAAAATGCATTTATTCACTTTCCTGCTCTGAGCTGGAAGACAGATCTATACCACTCCTCTATTTGTTTACAACCAGCAGCTGGTGGTTTTCAGTTCAAATGAGGCAATTTTTTTGTACTCAACTGTGTGAGTTATTATTTTTTCTGCTTCCTTTTTGTAAAATTTAATTATTTCTGCCTACTAAAAGTGAGGTTATCTCAGTGAATCTGCCTGTCACCTCCTCTGATTAGAATGGTTGAGACTGACTTGCAGTGACTGTCAAGGCTGAATGTAATTTTCTGTTCAGTGGAAAAATAATCTATTGAAAACTTTAAATGTGTTTTATCTAATGCACTGTCCTTTAATCAAGCTATGGTAGAATTTAACTTCATTTTCAAGGGCACATTGACAGAAAGACACATGCAAAACCTAATGAAATCTGTCTACCCACCTACCAGGACCTATTAAGCTTGCTAAAGAACTCATATCTTTCTTAATCGCTTTGTAAAAAAAATGTGCAAGGTTTTCAATGAGTTCTGCGCAGTTTCCCTTGTTCTCTGGATTCATATTTACTTTGCAGATATGACAGTGGTATCAATCTTCTTATCTAATACTCAGCAAGACATCAAATAAGCCTCTTTCCCCAAAATGTCAAACTGATGCTTAAAAGGTTAAGAAGCTCATAGCATGCCTAGATTATAAATCTAGGCACTTGTCCCTTCACTGACTGGTCCCATCTATAAACATAAATGTGCACAACTCTGTCAAAAAGTAAGAGTAAGGAAGTTTATTAATTGGGGTCAGCAGGGGAAGGACTCGTCGCTGGTGTTTCTCATGTATGTGTCATGAATCTGTGCACTCAGCACAGCCGTCAGGGATCAAACAGTCTTTTCTATTTAATGGATTCTGTGAATAATGACCATTTAAAATATTCCTTGCAGCCATAATTTGATTATTGGTACTCTGATTATTTATAGATTATCATGTTTGAGATGCTGACATTAAAAACTCTACTGGTATTCTGAACAACAGTCTGTCAGTTGTCTGTGTAGGTTCTCAGTCATCCACATCATGGAGTGCTTGAAAAGAAGGCAACTGGACTTCTTTTTGGTTCGTAAAGATGTTTCACCTCTCATCCAAGAGGCTTCTTCAGCTTTAAAACAACTGGAGAGTCCCATGTACTTCACCCCTAATAAGACTGTCCCTTTGGAGGTGGCCTCTAGGGTCGTTGACCCACTATTGATCATGTGAGTGGTTAAGGGTCACATGAGCCAAGTTGTGTTGCTCATTACCATCATAACGGCTAAGGTGTGAATCCTCTTTGAAGACATGTGGACCACTCCATGGATGCACGGCACCCAGCATAGGAGAGCCAGCTCAATGGGACAAGACTTGGCTGTACAACTGCACTCAAAGGAGAAGGCACGCTTCATGGTTTTGCTTTATTCTTTATATGTCCATTTTCATTTTCTCCTATTCCAACTCTTACCTTCCTACACCCTCACTATAATATTTGTGAGGTGTTTTGGTGCAATTTGGAGGGATTATCTGACAAATAATATGGCTTGAACTGCTCTAACAGACCATCCAAGAAACTGTACTGGAGTTTTGGTGAGTGTAATTCTAATATTTTATTCATATGTTATGTATCACTGATTGGCAGGTATCTGTGCCTGTGTAGTGGAGTAATACAGGCTTGATAAAGAAGCTTGCAAACTTTGACAATTTTGCACTTGACCTTCACGTACAAATACCATCACTTCTAGCTCCAGCAAAACCCAACATTGTTGCAGCCAAAATGCAAAAACTGAGGCAAACCAGTGGGTTACGTCACAGTTTTCCATTAAAGGAGAAGGCTGGTGATATGTTTTTTGTTTCCTCAACAAATTCCTTAAAGCAGTGAGTCTATTTCTGTAGCGTACTTTTACATGTGCCTATTTTTGGCTCTAAACCACAAGCCTCTTTCCTCTTACTGAAAAGTTTCATCATCAGTAAGAGCAAATCTGAAAATGGATTACTAATTTATACCTCCAGCAATTTCCTAATGGGCAACAAAGGCAGTATAGCTTTGAGTACGCATCAATTTAACAATAAAGAAACACCCACTGACCCATTTTCACCCACATTTGTTGCATGACCTTGAATGATGGACAAATAAAAAATACAATGGCAGATTTCATCACTGAAGAAATGGGTCCATATATGATTGTAGTTGTTTGGAGGATTATGGCTACATAGACAGTAAATTGATGAGTTTGCTATTTAATTTTTAGACAACATAAAGCTGTATAATACCTACAGATTTATCTGCTCAGGTCACTTTTCTTTTCCCTTCCTTTTTAAACTTTTCCATTACCTTTATGGAAGGATCTACGGAACCTCGAGAATGCCTTGTAACACATTCACTTTTTGTACATCCAGCTCCGGCTTTGTAACGTTCAGGTTCTCTTCTTGATGATGAATGTGCCTGTCCTGCACCTCCATCTTTTCTGTAGTCTAGTGGGAGGCACACGAATGCAAGGCAGCACAGGGTAGGCTAACAATACAATGAGAGTAGTGCTAATGGGTTAGTGACAGACAGGATTTTAGCACAAATCTGAGTGAGGGAGCCATTTGAGAAATGTTCTTCCTTCCTTTTTTGCACTTATATACAGTCAGTGCTCCTCAGATGGATTCTCTGCACACAGTCCGGTCTAGTCTATTTATGTAGACTTCATACATTGGGTACATTTGCATTTTACAGACTCTTGTGAAGCCTACATTTCTGTTTCATGCAGCATGGTACATTAAGAAAGCAGGTGCACAGTCTGACTTCAGCAGTGTGATTTGTATTCCACACTTGTAACTTCAGTTTTCTTTCCATTTTCATAATATTTCATCATTATCTTTTCCACCTCTGGATATGGCTTTAGGGAGCTGGAAGCTCTAATAGCTAATATCCTTGTATAAATTTAGGATTTAGCAATATTGAGGACTTTTGTAGAAAATGGAGCGACTTTTCTTTGATATTTCTGAAATATGCAGGGCATAGAAAGCAGAAGCTCTTTGGCTAACAGTCCCAGAGGCACACCTAAACTTTCATGTTGATGTTCCATTGCTTTTTTCCTCCCACACCCGATAAAACTTGTCCTCCTCTTCACCTCTGGCTCTCTGGTTCCTTTTCCTCCATGTGGATCCACTGTACAGCACAGCAATAACATTGCTGGAGGTTAGAGGATTTTAGTGTGATGGGTGTACCGTGAAAGTGATTATGTGTCCACAGTGTTATTTTGCGCACACAATCAGCTTTCTGGATGAACACCAAGAACACTTCATTCAGCCAGAGGAAGAAAAACAAAAACAAAACTGAAACTCAGGGATCCCAGAGGATAAATTTACCCTCCTAATCACACAAGTTGAGCTCATAGTGGGCTGGGACCTCCATTGTACTGAAAACATAGATTCAAGCTGTGTTCAGTACCTAAAACAAACAATCCAGAGGATTTAAGATGTCTCTTATTACAGAATATCACTTGTACTCTTTTTTTTAAAAGTCTTTCTTTTCCATCAGGCTCTTATGTCATTGGTATTTTAGTTTTTACTTACTTACTATTGTTCCTTTACATGACTTCTTTTCCATTTCCCCTTAACCCCAAACCAGTTGCGGCAGATGACTCCCTGAGCCTGGTTCTGCTAGAGGTTTCTTCCTTTTAAAAGGGAGTTTTTCCTTCCCACCATCACCAAGTGCTTGCTTATAGCAGGTCGTTTGATTGTTGAGGCTTTCCCTCTAATATTGTAAGTTCCTCACCTTGCAATATAAAGAGCCTTAAGGGTACTGTTGTTGTGAATTTGTGCTATATAAATAAAATTGAAATCCATCAATCCATCCATTTAACCACTTATCCTCTTAACCTGTGGGTTTGCAGGGGGGACTACAGCCAGTTCATAATTACTGATTAACCTAACATGTCTTTGAACTGTGGGGGGAAATGAGAGTACCTGAAGAAAATGGATGAGTCACAAGGAAGAACCTCTACCTTTATCACACCTTCAAACACATAAAAGTATAATCAGGTATAACCAGATTATGTGCCACTGATTAGAATTAAGTAATGACAGGTGGGACCTGTTTAATTTAAACCTGACATCTTGGTATGGTGTTCTCTTTGTTGTTAAAATGTGTACAGTGTCATCATGTCAAGATATGGAAAGCTCTCTTAGGCTCAAATAAAAAAAGAGGAAGTGATTTAAGAAAAAAAAAAAAAGATCTCCAAATATTAGATTATATTATAATCTAGGAAAACCATTTCAAATCACTGCCAATTTGTCCAGCACTGACTGCCTGAGCAATTTCAGCTCCCAAGCACAGTTTGATGCAAAAAGAAAAAAAAAAAAGTCTCCCAAGATTTTCATCACAAGATCTGCAGGTAACTTATGAAAGTGTTGGCATCAAAGTGGGTGTTTAAAATCAAAAAACGATTGTACAAATCTGACCTGTATGGGAGGTGTGCCAAGCAAGAGATAAACTGCAGTTTGACAGTGAGCAAAGACCAGGCCTTCTGGAATAATGTGCTCTGGACAGACAAATCAAAGATAAGAGTTGTTTGGTGCAGACCAGAGACAGCCTCTCAGGATAAGAACCACAAGGCATCTATGAAGTACGGTCTGGAGTTGCTTTGCTGCCTCGGGGACTGGGCAACTCATGGTCATGGCACTTGGATAATATGTTAGCCCATTTGCCTGAAAAATTAAGCAGAAAGTGAGTATTTTGGAATGATAATGATCCAAAGCACACTAGCAAGTCCACCAGGGAATGAGTCAAAACGAGGAAATGGAAGGATTTGAAAACCACAAAAACTGCAAGAAAACTCTTCAAGATCTTGTCTCTAAAGGAATTTTGCATGGAAGGCTGGTAAAAATTTCAGTAAGCTGATGTCAGAGTCTGGATAATTATGCAAAGAAACCTGCCAGAATGTATTTTAGCTAAAGGGGGGTAATACTAGCTTCTGGTGCCAAAGGCTTACTTTCTTATTCCACAGTAGAACATCACATGGATTGAAAAAGATATTTTTGTCTTTCAGTGTTATTCAAGTAGAGTTTTACTAAGTATCAAAGAGGATCAAATGTTTGCTTGTCCAAGTATTTCAAACAAACAAAAATACTATTTTTTCCTACATGAATGATAATCAGCCATCAGCGATTACAGTTTTCATTCACAATTTCTTTTTTTCCATAAAGACACCAAATCCTTCTTACAAACTTTATTGGAAGGGTGTTAAGCTTGATGCATAGCTGTGAAAATACATGCTTGAGGAAAATAAAATAACAAAAAAAACAACAACAAAAAGCACCATTCATTTAAAAAATGTAAGCACCCTTTCAAAATCTTTTTGTGAATTGTTGAATCAATATATTTCTGTCACATTATGTAGAGGGATTTCAGCATGAAGCCGACACTGTACAGTACATTTCAATGCAATGAATAGTTAATGCAAGCTTATAAAATGAATACTTATCAAAGAGTTTCAGGTAAAGCCCAGCGGGAGGCAGTATAAGGCTGGCCCTTCAATCCACATATCCACTTTTTAAAGCAGTTCACTCTTCACATTGTTTCAGTGCAGTGAAAGGTCATACTGCTCACAGAACATCAAGGTCCTCCCCCATAGTCCAGTGCTTTTCCTGTTGTCCTCTCTGAGACGCCTGAGCAGCATAAGTGTGGTTCAGGCCTTGTTTTAGATTGTGACATCAATATGCTCGTGCAGTCTTTCTCCTCTGTTATTGTGCCTGTACCTCCTGAAAAGAAAGCAAGTGTTCAATTTAGTGCAGCAACAGTGACAAACTGTACACTGGCTCGAGTAAAAATGACAATTGTTTTGTCAGCAGACGCAGCCTGGCTTGTCATGCCTCATGTTTGCAGTGTATTGTGTGGGAGGACGCCGTGTCACATTTTGCTGTTTCATTTTGTACCATCACTTTTTTTCCCCCCGTCGTTTCCTAAAGCATCCACTACCAGTGTCTTATTTTCTCATTGCATATGGCTTTATCATCTGAGCATAGCCTGAAATGAGATTTGTGCTTGTGTCTGCCAGTGTCTGTGTGCTTTACTGTACCTCCACAGCAGAAATGCTAGCAGTCCTCCTAAACTCAGCAGGAGCATAAGACAGACTACAGCTGCCATCGTACTTCTGCTCTTGGTCTCACAAGGTGCTGTCAACCAGGAAAAGACAGCCGATGAGGGGAGGAACAAAAAACAAAAAAACAGAAAAACAGGGGTCATCTGACATGGCTGCTCTTAGAGGGCAAAGAGGTCCCCTGCAACAACTTTGTGCAGTCACCAAACTGACTGGAACACCAAGGAATAACAGGAGGCATCCTAAAATACCCTGACTGTCGCTGGATCATCATGCCTCTTGGCAGATACGAGGAATTGCATTTGTCTTGCCTGTTTAGCAGCAGTGGTAGCGGCAGTGGCAGTAGTGGTGGTAGTGATTTATTGATTGCACTCTGGAAAATCCTTTATCACTGAAACACCACCAGTGATACAATACACAGAACAGAACAGAAGTGCAATCAGGACACAGCTCCAATAGACACAACGCATTATACACAGGAGTCTGATTTCTGAATATCCATGACGCAGCATAGTGAGCTTTAAATAAGATGTCAACAGGCATAGCCACCTATACATCGAACCGACTGCTCCAGCCAAATGGGGATCAAGCATTGATTTTTTAATCTCATGTGGAGAAATGCGGATTTAGATCCCAAGTAAAAGCACTATGACATAAAACATTTACTTAAGTAAATTACTGATAAAGTGTGAGTATTCCAAGCATTCTGTTGATACATAAATAAACAAGTGGTTTACTGCCACATGACCCTACTGTAGAATGTATTACAGATCGTGCAGCACTTGGATGGAGTAAATTTACTACTTTATACTTTATTCACACATATGCGAAGCTTGGTACTAGCCATGGATGATTTGCAAATGCTTTATGATAATTTTATCTATCTCAATTTGCAAGGTAACGGCAGTTGTCACATCAATGTAGAGGATTTTTGAGAGAAATGCTCAAGTAAATACATCTACCTCAAAATTGTACAAGCAATCGTAGAAAAGTGAAACAGTTTTACAATCAGAATATTTAAAGGTTCCACAGATCCAGTGTTCACTCTCCCTTTTAGACCTATTATGGTCTCCTCTATCTCTTTAGCTGCTAAATGCTGCATTGTGTTATCAGCTAGGCTCTAACTTTGTGTGTCTGCCTTTTGATGTCAGACAGGAAGTGTTCAGTGCTTTTTATGATGACAACAGCTACGTACTGCCAGAAATTATGCTAAGAGCAGCGACAGTGCAAGGAGGACCTTTCATTTTACACTTCCATTGTTAATGCTGTAAGTGCTGATTAAAAAAGGTGGAGCAGTACCTGCAGTGTAGGTGGCTGAACTGTAGCCCAGCTTGTTGCTAACCATGCAGGTGAAGTGGCCACAGACTGGGGACATGCTTATAATCAATATTGTTCCATTGTTGGAGACTTTTCCCACAGCCTGGGTGATGGCGGCTCTCTCGTAGAGCCAACTGAAGCTGGGGTCAGTCCCCCAGGCCTCGGCACAAACAAGCAAGGAGTGGGACACATTAATGCTGACGGAGACCTGGTGAACTGCCTCTGGAAAGACAGATGAACAGAGATGAAATATGGAAATATGTGATAAGTATGTAGGTAAAAACGCAGAGCTGGATGGAAATAAGAGGATATATGAAGTGCTCAGCCGTGGGCATCTATCTGTTATAGAATAAGAATAATGGCACACGGCTGTCCAAGAGGGTCTCAGACAAAGAATCATGAGAGACATTTAATGCTGTCAGGAGAAACTGGCTCAGTTTCAGAGACAATAATGAGATCAGAGAGAGAGGCATAATGTTGGAGAATGGGATGATGGAAAACCCTGGAAGCTGAGAGAGCAGATGTAGAGAAGAGTGGAGCTGATGAATTGATACTGTTAGAGCAGACAAATGAGAGTAAAAGCACAGAAGCTACGATGAGACTGGATTCATCTAGAGGGACAAATACAAAAAAGAAAGACCAGGAAAAGTGGAGCCTGTAGGCAAATTTAATTCCAAGTGTTACATTATTAAATGAGACATCTACCAACAGAAGAAAACAATGCCTTCTACTGTGAAATTAAAGCACATTCGTTATACTGTTGGTAATTATTGGAGTTAACACTTGAAAGGCCACAACAGAGTCAGCTGGAGAGTATTTGATGTATTCTTTCTTTCATATAATTACTTAGAGAGATTCATGGAAAGAGTTTTACATAAACTGCTGCTACAACATTTTCAAATAATTTAAAACAAACAACATTTATATTCATATTTCCTTATTTCGACTAACTGTTGGTATTCTCCAGAAGTCCCATTATATAGTAGGACGTTTTCCATGTCTTTACACTGGGACAATTTACTGTTAAATTACTGCAGCTTTAGCATTCTTCTAATCTCGTGCAGTTATGGGAAGGTTGCTGTATTGAACCTTTAAATGAGTACTAGGTGGAGGTATGCAGCGTGGATGTAATTACACCATAATTTTACAATCAGTGGATATAACCATCACAACGCCTCTAAATTAATGATTTAAGCTTAAAAATTTATACACTCTCATGAGTCTTCGCTCTCGCTAAAGGCAAAATACTGGATTACACAGTAAAAAATGTACAGTAGCTGGCTGGTAATATTCTTTCCTCAAAGGTGTCAGCATTTACAATGCTCATCTGCATTCATTACTGTGCAATATTTTCTGTAGTGCAGCTTTTTGAAACGTGGAGGAATCATCTAGAATTAGGACTGCAATTAATGAATATTTATTATGAGATAAATGCAATTAACTTATTGTATATATTGTTTATAACATTTCATAGGGCCAAAATTGTTGTCCTCAATCTGAACAAAACCAAAACAGAAATTATTTTATTTGGGCAACCCAACCTTTTAGATGGGTATGACAGTGCCATTGGTCTCTTAGCTTCTTACTGTCACCCGTAATGAACCTTGGTGTGATTTTTGACTGTGCTTTAAAATTTGATAAACAGATTAGCTCTTTTGTTAAGACGAGTTTCTTTCAACTAAGGCACCTCAGTAAGGTGAAGGCCTACCTCCGGCCACATGACTTTGAGAAAGTAATTCACACTTTTATTATCGCTCATTCAGACTATTGTAATTCTTTATTTGCTGATTTTGATCGCCGCCTGCAGGCTGTACAAAATGCAGCAGCTCGCCTTTTGACAGGAAAGAAATGGCGTGATAACATTACACCTATATTGGCCTCCTTACACTGGCTTCCAGTCCATTTCAGGATCCAGTTTAAAATTTTATTACTTGTTTTTAAGGTCTCAATGGTTTGGCGCCACCTTACTTAACTGAACTTTTGTAACCCTAAACTCCTACCAGAGCACTGAGGTCTACAAACCAACTGCACTTGAATATTTCTACATCCAAGCTTAAAAGCAGAAGCGATAGAGCCTTTTCAGTGGCGGCTCCTAATCTATCTTTGGAACAACCTACCTTTTCACATAAGAGCTGCCCAGACTCTCAATCATTTTAAAATACTGTTAAAAACCTACTTATTCTCGCTTGCTCTCAGTTCTAGTTGAGCAGGGTACCCTGGCATTTATTATGCAAACACAGTCTTATTTACTTTGTTTTATTTGATGATTTTTAGTGTATATTTATTGTTGATAAAGTGACTGTATAATGCATATTTTGTATAACCTGTGCAGCACTTTGGTCAAATGAGGTTGTTTAAAATGTGCTACAGAAATAAACTTTGACTTGACTTGGCTAGTTACTTAATTTGTCTAACTAAATACTAAGTGGGCTCAATAGGAATTGCTGTCAAAAGTCAACTTGAACCTCATTTTTTAAGCCAACATAGATTAAAAACGGAAATTTCAAGATGACTGGGGATAAAGAAAATGTATCATAATCAGAAATCTAAGGATGCTCTTGAAGTGAAGCTCTATGTTTTGTCATCAAACAGCCTCACACTGGAGAAGCTACAACCTTTAAACGGTCATAATTTTAATTAAATGACAAACTTCAGTAAATATAGAGCATCTTAACACTCAAGCTCAAAAATAAAATTTTCACAGGTTGTGGCCCTGCACTGTAGCAGCATACAGTGTCTTTAAATTTCTTCATAACTTCTATTACAACAAGCCCTTGTGGAATGGGGACCTGGATAAATGGACAGCGTACTAAAGTGACTGTGCACAAAATTTACTAACAAAAGGGGATTTATCTAAAGCTGTCACAATAAATCCTCTCACATGCTGGTCATCATACTGTACCATAGTCCCTGACGATGCATTGTCTAGAGGTGTTGGCTCCTTGGCGATCTGTCACAGTCACAGTGTACACGCCGCTGTCCGCTGTGCTGTATCCATTAATCTGGAGTGTCCCCTGCTGCTCAGTGTTCACATGGACATTTGGCCTCGTACCAGCACACTTGAGACTTCTGCCAGGGCATGTGGCCAGTATCACTCTCTCAGAATTAAACCCAGTTTCGGGCTCACGTTCCCAGGTTATCGTGGAGACCTCTTCCAGGGGTCCATGCTTGATCTGGGTTTTCAGAACCAGGTTGGATCCGGGGATTACACACACTGGCTCTTCATTGAGGATGTGCACTGACATACAATGGAGCTCACATGGCACTGAGAACAAAGATTGAACCATTCTTTATTACATCTTCTTCTGTGTCCCTGTCACTTACATGACTCATAGAGTATATACTTCTACTCAGCTGGCCATAACGACCCACAGTGGTTAATCAGATTTTTGCTTCTGGAGTGTTTGCATTGCATGAACACAATGGAAAGCTAAGGAAACAAACAATGGCATAATATGTCATCTCCATCCTTCTCAGTATGTGCTTTATGAATATACTATAGCTACTTTCTGTCAAATAATGTCAAGTTATGATTTATAATGCATGACAGCCATGCCTAATGTGATATCCATCAAACCACATCAATATCCTAAAATCTGTGTCAAAGCCTGGTAAGCCTGTGTGCATTTACCACAAGGGCTATTAATCATGTGTCTTAACTTGAAAGGCAAAGGATGGAGGAAACGTAAATAATGCAAGTGCGGTCATTAACGCAAGACGCGCTTTTGCGTAACAGTGCAATGTCTTAAGGTTGTTTTCATCTTTCTTTGTGTGGTGAGAAACTAAAACTGTGCTGCTATCTCAGCTTGAACAAAGAAAAATGGGCAAAGCAACATAGCAATACTTTGTTTTCCTCCTTTGCTTCTTTTTTTTTCCTAACGACAAAATCATTAGTATGGTGGGTACAACAAAAAGGCTTACTCAAGAGAAACAGTGGGGCAACTCTCCAGCACAGGAAATACTGTAGATCCATAACACCTGCTGATGTAGACAGAGAGTAGAGAAAGAGGAATTTGTCCATGACCTCAGCAGCAGCACACAATTTCCTCTGTACTCAGGCAGCAGGGGTGCCACTGCAGCAAGAATAATAACACCACCTCCAGAGAAAATGTGAAATTAAAATGAGAGCAAAAACAATTACAGCCAGCATGTCCTTCTATTAAAAAAGTGTAATCCAAATGTTTAGGGTATTCTTTTTTTCCCCCTTAATTTATTTGTGAAGTATCCAAAGAACAACGGTATTGGCATTGCAGACTGCAGTAAAATCAGAAGTTGGAACAAAACCAGGACGCGTCTGCTGCCAAAACTAAAATGAAGGCCCTCAAGCACAACTTCTACAGCAAAACACAGAGAGAGGAAACAGAGATAACAGTGCAAGAACACAACCCAACCTGCATGCATTAAATATAACCTACAATTCCCCTTTTTGTTTACCTTGAAGTTATCCACATCAAAACCCTCTGCAGTGGGACTCACCTACCTTTCTAAACTTGAGACAGACAGCACAGTTGAGTCAGAGGTCTTCCGCTCCGTGTTGACTTTCTCAAGGGTTAAAGTGCGGCACAGTTCACCGCTGTGAGAAGAATTATGGCCCAAAACACAGCAATACCTTTAAAGCACTTGCCATTGTAAGAAATATTCCTGTGTCAACAGCAGTAAAGCCAAATGTTTCTGGAAGTTCTTCTCTTCTCTCTGGGCTTTTTCTCTTCTCAACAGGTCCAACCCATGTGTGTCACGTAGGCGTCACGTTCTTTTCAAACAGTCCACCTCCCACCCCACCCCTTCCTGTACAGTCAATACTCTTTTCTGCTTTGTGCTTTAAATAAGTTGAACTTTCTATTGTAAAACCATCCCTCTTTATTATAAGCACCACCCTGCTCCTTTCCTGGACCTGTGTCCCAGCATATGCTCCCTGGACAATACAGCATGTTTGATTCTGGATTTTCACACAGCTGCTGCTGAACTGTTTGTAAACAGTGATAAAAAGAAATGGCATTCTTTGGAAGGAAACCAGTGACAATGTTGAAACGCATTCCTACAAAAGGTTTTGTACTGTGGGCTTCTTATCCGGCACGAACACTAGATGCCCTGCAGGCACAATGCATTGTTTTGGTGCTAAATTGTAAAGAGGAAGTAATAAATGATTTACTCTAGTTTTTTTTCTTCCAATAATTGTCCCTTGCTTGCAATGGAGAAACCTTTCCAAGCACGTTAAGGGGAATGCCAAAAATTTCATTCCCTGGGAAAGTTTAGCTTTCTGTTAAATTCTGACCCCCAGCTGTTTGGAAAAAACTGCAAGCGGATAAAAATGAATCCATCAAATAAGATGATTTGATATGATCGAAAGCTCCACAACAGCCTCCGAACCAACTCTGAGATGAGATTGTTTTGCCACACGTGCCTTTTACACCACTAGAGCACTGAAGCATAATGACATCACTTATTCAGAGGTTAGCTCCACAGTTTCTCACTTTGGGGAGCACATCCTGGGGCACGGATATAATGAGCGATTTAAAAATGATTATAAAACCATTTGTATTTGCAAAGGATTTACGAATAATCATGGGAGTCACAGCTGTGGCCCCCACTGAGTCTACAGAAAAGTGCTGTTAGTTGGAATTAACCAGTGGGTGGCACTAATACAACAGCTGAAAAATATCAACACTGTTAGCCCTCATATCAGCTGTTTTTTTCTTCTTCCTCAGCAGACATTATCTATATGCTTCTGGCTCCATATGCAAATTAATTACTTGCTGGGTTTGGTTCAGCTTGCTAATATGCTGCTGCACAAGTGAGCAACTGAATCAAAGAATTGAATGTATAAAGATGTTGGTGCATATATAATTTTATCTGCTGCTCTATGAGATTATATCTTCTTCTTCTTTCGGCTGCTCCCTATAGGGGTCGCCACAGCGGATCATCTGCCTCCATCTCACCCTGCCCCTAGCATCCTCCTCTGTGACATCAACTCTTTGCACTTCATCCATGAATCTTCTCTGAGGTCTTCCTCTTTACCTCCTGCCTGGCAGCTCCATATTCAACACCCATTGTCCAATATATCCACTATCCCTCTTCTGCACATGTCCAAACCATCTCAGCCTTCCCTCTCTAACTTTGTCTTCAAACTGCTCAACTGAAGGTTGAAAAAACTACCTTGCCTTGAATGATGAATGTGAAAAGAAAAAGAAAAACTATTCTTTGTAAATGATGTAATTTCTATACAACTGCTATTTCTCCAAAGTTATTTTCTACCATTGGTTGTTCTACAGTAAATAAACGGCTGCGGGCTCTTTAAGAGAACAGGTGTGTCCATCAGGACAGGTAACAACAGGGACGTAGGAAGTAGCTGTTTAGTTTTATCGTCGTTTCAGCACAAAATGAATTACATAGGTAAGCCTATTACAATTATAACCTATATTACATATTATATTAAAGAAAGAATGTTTATGTTTGTTTTTTATCGGATGTAAACCGAACTGGATGGTGTATAGCCAGCCAGCACAGTAACATTAAGGTAAAATGTCCATACAGTATTTATTGGAGACTATCAGTTAAAGAAATGTCTTAAAAAAATATTAAGATTACCAGACTTAATGGGTAAAGTAAACTTGTATACTAAAGCTTTTAATCTCCCAACAGACTGGCCTGACTGACGACATGAGACAACCTTTGCTCCTTATCAGCCTGTCGCTGGCAGGTAAAACAATTTGCACTGACAGTTTCCTCTCCTTCTGTTCCGAGTGTAAGGTTCAAACAGCTCACAAAAATCTCTAAAGTCTAAAGAATTTTGGCAGAGTCTGTACTGAGAGCAGGGTGAAAAAAACAAGGCTGGGAAAAAGAAGGTGTGGTATTCCAGGCACGTATTGAAACAATTGCATTTCAAGCAGAAAGCTCGTCTTTAACCGCTCTTAAACTTGCGCGGCTGCTTTCCCGTCTGTGCACCGACTGCTGAGTGACGTGATGCCTTCAGGGCCTCCTCACAGGCTCATACATCTGAGCTTTCAGCTTGTTATTCAGAGTAAGGAGGACAGTATTGTCTAAAATAGTCGTATGCCTTCTGTTTTGTCTTTCAATGGGAAGGGCGGTTCTACAGGTTTTGCATACAGTAATATTATGAACAACAGGACTACTATTAGCACCGATATTTGGCTATTGTTTTAAAAATATGACTTAAAAAGAGCAAATGCCTGCATAGATCCCAAGAAAGGCAAAGTTTGCTCTTGTTTTAGTAATATTTAATAAAAAAAAAAACCCTACATTGCTTTGCCGTTTTTAGATCTACTGTACCTTAAAAAAACGAGACAAAGAAGGAGTGAAACTATGTATTTGTGAAATGTTTTTAAAGATTTATGAGTTCAGCAGAAACAAGTGAGCTCAGAAAAGATTCAGAGGCAGACTAACATGATTTTTATTCATGGGATTTGTTGATAGTAGCAAAAATATAAAATAATGCCAGCTGTATTTAATGCCCTGTGTTTCCTGTTTGTGAAAATATTTTGCTTAAAAACAACAAAGATCAAGCAACAAGCTTCTGAAAGAGAATTAGCACCAGGAATGTAAATTATATTTTAATTTGTTCATTAACTAAGGGTTGTTCTTCATGCATGAAAGATAATTATTAAAGTAATAATCATCAACATTTTCATATGATTAAATATTCATTTTGCTGCTATCGGCAGCTGTTTCTACACAGTTGAGATTCAACCTACACTGCTCATGAAAGCACTTTCTCTTTTCAGTTCTAATGCCTGCGGTTTGGTGGATGTGTTTCTGATAAATTCTTTGGTAAACAAGAACCTGTTTAGTTTACATCTCCAGAAATGGTGTTCAGCTGAAACTAAACTGAACTAAACTAAACCAGATGGGTTGTCAGAATAAACGGTTACACCCACTGGACCAACCCACAGATCTAAAGTTCAGCCTTACTGGGTACAAGGTTTATCTGTGTGGCTTAAAGTTTTATCATCACTTCACTTTCACTGCAGTTGGCATAACCTCTACTCTTCATTTGAGATTCATGTATACAACTAAATCACTTTAATAGTGATATATTAGCCAGGTTTTACTTATTAAAGTCTGACTCTTAATGATGTCATAATGCATCTTATTTTACTTGCCCTTGTAAAACCGGCCTTGTAAAAACATTCCAACGGCACATGAAATCATCAGCTCTGGGCTGCCTCACTCATGGGCATTTCTCACTTCTGACTCATTACCCTTTATTCTGATAAAAAAAGCAACAAACCTAAAAGCCTAAAACACTTTTGTTGTCTTTAACAAATCAGTGGGGAAGCCTTTATACAAGCCATTTCACTAGTGTCATTTTATTCTCTGTTCTCCTGTGAAAATCGTGTAAAGGCAGTCCAGCAAGGCTGATCAGGACCATATTGATTTATTCACTATAATTCATTGGCTGGTGCATTGTTGCATGGAAGCTTTATATGCCAGTAAAAGGGCATTGAAAATTCAGCAGGGCCTTTCCAGCCTCAATCTGCAATACCAACACAAAACAGAGGGAGGAATGGTAGCTAAATACCAAAGCACATATTTCTTTCTTTATTCCCATGCAGATTTCAAATTGACAAACATACAAACAGCAAAAATACTTACATTCAGTTTGTCTTTAGAACTTATTGCCTAAAAAAAAATCGCTTATGCGCCACTGATCTTGTGAAGAGAGACAGCAAATATGATTATGACATGGCTTACGATAAGTCAGGCTAACAAAAACACAAAATAGATGTTTAGTTTGGGATCACTTACAATCCAAAAAACATGGTGTGAAATCGATGAAGAAGGAAAGAGTGTGTACCTTACTAATGGGTTTTTACCCCCTGAGCCCAGTGTGTGTATCTATAGATTTTCTCCTCTGCAGTGGTGAAAGATGTACTCTGATCCTTTGAGTAAAAGTACAAATTACAAGTATTACTAAACCCCACATAAGTGAAAGTACAGAAGAATTTATTTAATTCTCAAATAAATGTAGTTACACGTCTGTAACTTAAATATTTTTGTAAATAACATTATTTTGCTTCATTAAACTGGACATAATGTTCTTGCTCAACTTTAAATCAGAAATGTAATGTACTGTTTTATTCCATTCTACTCCAAAAACACCCAGAAACAACAACCACAAAAGCTCAGTGATGTATACAACACCTCTCCCCTTCTTAGACACCAGTTTGCATCATAATATCTCAGTAACACAAACAGACACTCACCAGACACTTTGTTTGGTACACCTTTCTAGTACTGCCTTGGGCCCCTTTGTACCTTCAGAACTGCTTTAATTCTTCATGGTATAGGTTCAACAAGGTGCTGGAAACATTCCTCAGAGATTTTGGTCCATATTAACATGGTAGCATCACACAGTTGCTGCAGATTTGTTGGCCGCACATCCATGATATGAATTTCCTGTTCTACCACAAAGATGCTCTGTAATGACTGAGGGAGCCATCTGAGTACAGTGAACTCACTGTCATGTTCTAGAAACCAGTTTGAGATGATTTCAGCTTTGTGCTATGGCGTGTTATCCTGCTGGAAGCAGCCATCAGAAGATGATACACTGTGGTCATAAAGGGATGGACATGGTCAGCAGCAATACTCAGGTAGGCTGTGGCTCAGTTGGTATTAAGGGGCCCCCACATCTTTACATCACCACCACCCTGAACCTTTGATACAAAGAAGGATGGATCCATGCTTTCATGTTGTTTACGCCAAATTCTGGCCCTACCATTTCAATGTTGCAGCAGAAATTGAGGCTCATCTAATCGGGCAGTTTTGCAGCCTCAGTTTCCTGTTCTCAGCTGACAGGAGTGGCATCCAGTGTGGTCTTCTGTTGCTGTAGCCCATCTGCTTTAAGGTTTGATGTGTTGTGCATTCAGAGATGCTTTTCTGCATACCTTGGTTGTAATGAGTGCTTATTTGAGTCACCGTCGCCTTCCTATCAGCTTGAAGCAGCCTGGCCATTCTCCTCTGACCTCTGACATCAACAAGACATTTTTGCCCAGAGAACTGCTGCTCACTGGATATTTTCTCTTTTTTTGGACCATTCAATGTAAACTCTAAAGATGGTTGTGTGGGAAAATCCCAGCAGATCAGCAGTTTCTGAAATACTCGGAACAGCCCCTCTGGCACCACCAACAACCATGCGACATTCAAACTCACTTAAATCACCTTTCTTCCTCATTCTGATGTTCAGTTTGAACTTCAGCAGGTCATCTTGACTGTGTCTACATGCCTAAATGCATTGAGTTGCTTCCATGTGATTGGCCGATTAGAAATGTGTATTCATGAGCAGTTAAACAGGTATACCTAGTAATGTGTGAGTGTATTTGCCCATGGACTGTTAATAGCGTAGTCACATTTCAAGAGAACCAGCTCTTTTCCATACTTACTACTGTAACCAACACCAAATGCTTTTTTTTTTTTTTGCTGCAAACACACCAGAAACACAATCCAGCTTGGACATAAATTTGAACAATTTTTCATCATGAAAAATGACCTGAACATGACCTGTTCCCTTGTGGGAGTATCTAAGTAATGTAGGCTGTTGCAGTAGATGGCCTTGTTTTCGCCTCGCTGTTTTGAGGGTGACTTTTCTTCCAAATAGTTAAACTGGTGCTCCATTTTCAGATAGGTGGTTGTTTGAACTCTCTCCATCGGTTCTGATCAGCACTGTCTCCAGTTCTGGCTGAACCCACAGCTTCATAAATGACACATGACGCATCACCATCAAAGTATGAGGAGTGTTTTGCTGTTGAAGTTGGTTTTAACTAGTTCTGCAGTGTTTGTTGAATCAACTGATGATTAATTGTTGAGGAAAGAAGAAATAAAAAGTTCATACACTCATTTTATAACTTAGACTTTTTTGTATATTGTGCATTAAAGAGTAATTCAGATGAAACTGTCTGAGAAGATTCAAGTGTGTCTGCAGAGTTGCTCTCTGAAAGACTGCAAATGTAAAAAAAAATTAAAAAAGTTCTAATTTAACACGGCTTTTAAGTTGGAGGTCACAAGACAAAAAGCTTGAGAGGCACTGACTTAATTTTAAAAAATACACTGGGTTTATGCCTATCTTTGCCCGGATTGCCCTGAAATTTGGTGCAAACAGTCATGTGTTCTCCAGGAAAATTTGATACTATTATGATGGTTAATTTCATTATTGTCACAAACTGGGCCACATGGCCATGACAAAGCAGGAGATGCACACAAATGCCCATTAAAAGGAACTGATTATTTGAAATTAAAGAAGCAAAGAGAAAATTTAAACTAACCATGGTGTGTGTAGTCAGTACAATTAGTGGTGTAAATGAATGCAAGATGTCTCAGGAAGGAGAGCCACCCTGCAACTCTGAGGGCTTTTATAGAGCACTGGCACACTGGGCCCAGATGTTGCCAGTGTCACTGACTGCCACACCAGCCTTCCAATGCCTGCAAATGAGACCTGCCACACAAACAGACCGAAAGGAAGGCAAGGTGGAGTGGGTCGTCACGTTATCTGGTGCATTTATTTTGGTGAAAACTGAATAAGATTCCTATCAGGTTCTGTTGCACTTTGTTTGGCTTATGAAATATTGCTACCACCCTAAACTAAAATGATAAACATTGTAAGCACTCTGTCTTTTATATCTCTCTTTTTTTGTTTGTTTGTTTAGTTCTCCTCCCTGCCAATGTACTGGGTCAGGACAAGGTGGTGATCCAGTTCCAGACAGATCCAGTGCTGGCTCAAACTGGTACTAATATAGTGTTCACATTGATGAACCTGCCTAATGTCCTGTCCATCACATGGAAGTATCAAGGAATCCCTTTGGGTCTGTGGGCTGGAGGAACCCCAACGGTTGAACCACCATCACAGTTCCAGGGCAGGGTCACCATCTCTGCCAACAAGCTCCAAATTGCAAGTGCCCAGCTCCGAGATGCGGGGAGCTACCAGGTGGATGTGCTCCCCTCTTCTAGCACAGGCCTAGCTGAGAACAACGGATCAGTACAGCTGAAAGTGTTTGGTAAGAGATAAAGAAGTGTCTCTGTGAGTCCATGTTAGAGAGAAGAAGATGAGGAGGGTTGGGAAGGGAAGGTGGAGAGCTGGTAGAGTGTGTGGGAGAGAGAGGTTTTGAGGGACACGATAATGTTAGGGAGGAATGAATACAAGAGAATAAAGAGAGAAGAGGGAGGATTCGGGAAGTAAGAGAATTAGTCTGGGAGGTATAATGAAATTAGTGACCCATAGTAGGCGAGGTAAAATTAATGAAAAAAGAGGAGGGGATGAAGCCAGTGGCTCAGGGCTTTATGCTAATTAAAACTCATTTAATATGCAGCATTCATGCTCTTAGATGTTTGATATTATAGTGGTCTAAATGTAGCATTGCATTTGCATACAGTACATACTGTATTTGCATTCATTTAAATTCAGTACTGTAATGGAGCCTGAACAGCTGAGTGTCTCTCTTTATTTTCAGTCAGCAGCCCACGCTGCAGGGATGATGTACAGATTTTCTCAACCTTCTTACCACCAGCGCTAATAGGGTGCCAGAGAGACCGAATTGTTAGAGGCACTAGTCTATTATTGCTAAAAGGTCACATTCTCCAAACTCACCACAGCAAGTTCATGTCATGGAACAGCCGAGTCCTTGAGCACGACTCTCAGCCTCCTACTTACTCGTTCATAGCTTCCTCTTGAAATGAAAGGCAGCTAAAATCCTAAAATATAAATCCTACTGCTGATTCACAGGCGAGCAGGTGATCTGCAAAAATGGAAATGATTAGAGCTATTTAGTAGTTGCTTGAATGTTTTTGTTTGTTTTGCTGTAGCTGCTGCAGTTTTCTCTTAGTCACTGCTTCCTCCTCCTCCATCCATACGCCCCCTCTTCTCCCTTTCCAATTATTTAACTTAGGCTGCTCGCCAAGAGGCATTTCGGCTACCACTCACACCGTCTGCCCCCTTATTCACCATCTGTGCTTCTATCTGAACGCTGTCCCTTCTCAGCTCTCACTTGCTTTGATTACAACAAATTATCCTCAACAGATACATAAAGCTGCCCTCTATTGTTCTGTCACTCCAACCTTTGAAGTAGGCTCTCTCTCTCTTTCTCTCTCATACACTCAGGCTCTATACCTATAGTAGTCATTAATTTAAAAACCTTTTCATGGCATTTCTGCTTTTGCAGTTCTTTGGTAAAATGTATTTATTCTCCCCATAGATGCAGTAGCCGGAGTTAGTCTCTTTCTTCCTTCACCAGCGATAGAGGGGAGAAATGTGTCTCTGAGTTGTACATGGACTGCTGGGACGGATATTACAGTCCAGTGGGGCAAAGGAGGCTCAGCAATCACTTCTGACTCTAGGATCACCATCTCCGGTGGCTTTCTGGTCATTAACCCAGCCAGACGGAGTGATGCGGGGGTGTACACATGTACAGCCAGCAACCCTGTTAGTGCCCAAACTGTCACACAGAATCTCATTGTCTACTGTAAGTTTGCACTGATTAAGACAAGAGGAAGCTAATCTGCTGTAGCCACTACAAATAGCAGTAGCTTATCTGCTTGTCCACATTGCACTGCATACAGTGTGCTGAACTGCACTCAGATTGTACAGGACATTTTCCAAAAGCTTATTGTGCTGCTTCTGGCTTTGTTTTTGATCACATCATTAATTCAGATATGTCAGCCTAACAGTAATATTTCATATTACAACTACTACCCTCTGCATCAGTGTCTTCAAAGATCTAACGTGGTTTTTTTGCCCAAAATAAGTCACATTCTCCATTTCCTGTAGCCACAGAAGTATAAGTAAGTAAGTACTGCATCCGTCTGATAACAGTTTGTAAAACTAAAAGTGCAGCTAATGGTTATTTTCAGTGTCAGCCTATCTCTTGATTATTTTTTTCTCCAATGATTAGTCAGGCCATTGTGGGCCAATTTTTCAAATGCACCCACAATTTCCCAGTTTGGTGAACTGGGCAGTAATTGAAACTATAACAACCAAATATTTAGCATGGTTTCCTTCCTAAATTAGAAATATATACATATATGTTAATGCATGTAAAAAAACAAATGTCTTCAATTAAGTTGTGTTCACATCAGGGCAGCTGTGTTTAGGGTACTTGTTAATGTCTGTCCACTGATTGTATTGTTCTTGTTCTAAATCCTTTAACATTTAACATGCCAACGTGTCCTTGGGAAGACACGGCAGTTTGAAGCAACCTGGGTTTCAAAGATCAAATGGGACAAATACAGAAAACATCATTTTCCATCCACACCCACATTTCTTATAAACAATTTGATTAATTTTTACTTGCTTATAATTACCTTTAATTTATAAGAAAAAACCCGTAGTGGGCACTAAAATGAGTAAGTTATAGTATGAGACATGTAAATCATTCAATGCATATAAAAATAACCTTCCATCTTGTAAAACTCCATTAGCTGAATAACTTGCAGTTCACCAGAGTGATTTATCTTGACGACTTAAAAATAAAATTGACAAAATGATAACCCCTTTAGCTGAACATATAATCTGTGCCTCAGCGTTTTGAAATATAAAATTGCACTCATTGTACTTGTGAAGTAAATCTTTCTGATGCTGATAACATTGCCCTCTAATAATCAACAAACCAGATGGCCCTGACACCCCTGTTCTGACCAAGAGCACCCCAAAGCAGTGTGTCGGGGGAGGGGACGTAATGGTGGGACAGACGGTGCGTCTCACCTGTACATCTGCCTCGCAGCCTCCTGCCCTCTTCTCATGGCAATGCAATGGACAGCCTATCACATCTAACCCACCAGACAACGGGGTGCTCAGCCTTCAGACTTTTTCGACCAGTGAAAGCGCCCAATATGTCTGCACGGCCAGAAACAGCATCACTGGAAACACGTCAATGCAGAGCACACTCTTGGCTGTCGTAGGTGAGTTATGGTGAACACTGACCTCTCTCTGACTGATAATGATGACAGTTGGTTTTGGACTCCGTCCTCATATCTGTCTTCACGACAGGAGAGGGACAGAAAGTATCCTGGGAGATTGATCTGCTGAGAATGCGGTCAAAGTCATTCAGTGAACCAACCCGACTCATCCCTTTATTTTCACTTGTTTCCTCACCCCTCTCTTTCTTTGCAATTACTTTATCATCCTTTTTTAGAATCTTCACCTCCTCTTGTCTCATTTTTTTTCTTTGCCTCCTCTTGTTTGTCTGAGCCTCCAGACTCATTATCTTTATTAATTCTCCCCCCTCTGACACCATTCCTTCTATTTCAGACGTATGCTTCAATGGAGGGGAAGTGGCAGGGATTGTGATTGGCTCTTTCCTGGGCATCTTAATCATTGTGCTCCTCATCATGCTCATTTTCTGTCTTGTGCGAAGGAAGAGGGGTAAGTCCATGCGTGTATGTGTGTGTGTGTGATCACAAACCTTGTGTTTGTCCACTGTTTTGTTTGATTGTATATTTTGTGAAGAAAAACACTTTTTTCACAGTATTTATGAGCATCTTTGCTTTAAAAGTAGTGCAGCAATGTTTTCTTGCACAATGATTTTCTTTGTTATTCTATTACTACAGGATTAAGACAAAGGGAAACTCTTCTGGTTCCAAGGACCACCCCAAATCAAGGGCCTGTGGTAAGCCCCTATAAATTTTACATACATGACTGATTCACTAATAATTCTTTGTTATCCTTATTCCATCTTTCTTTTGCTGTATCTTTTCATTAAGCCCCCAGATCCACAGCCTAATGGTAGAAGGAATTTGGATCAAGATCGCAACCCTCCCCTCTATCAACACAACCCTGACCGCTTATACAGAGCCCCACCTCAAAGCTATGACAACCTGCAGACACTGCCACCAAATGGCCTGCATAACTCCAACACACGCCAACACAATGGCCATACGCACACAAATGGACTCCTACACAATGCTATTCAGAACACCAATTCATTCCCACATAATGGCATTGACAACCCAGCTTTCGTGCACACTGATGCTCAGAATGCAAACACACTCCCAAACACACAGCAGCAAAATCCTAACATTCTCATACAGACTGGCACTGCCCAGGGCGACGGCCAGCCGCAGGCAGTTCACGTCAGTGTGAACGCGCTGCCACAAACTACTCAGCCAAACAACAATGCACAGTTGCCCACCATTCATGTCAATCTTAACTCATATCCAACCAGTGGCCAACAGACACAGCAAGACGGCTCTTTTCCCCTTAACAATGCAGCCAATTATAATGCTTCACAAACCCAACACAGCCTGATGCATATAGGGCAGTCTAATTCCAGAATGCAAAGTGGCGTGTCCTATCCTAGTGACCCCCAGCTGAATGGTCAGGTAAACGCATATCGGCAAGATCAGCCCGGACTTATTCCAACTGGATATACACATTATAACAGTAATAACACTTCACAGCGGAATGCCAACACACAGACATACCAGGAACTAGAGCCTCGCAGGATGTCTGGTAGGAACTCAGGAAGGCAAGAGGCCACTCCCAGCTCCTCCCGTCGACAGATGTCTTGGGATCTCCTCAGAGGGACACCAGCATATCCCAATGGCACGCAAGAGAGAGGACAGCCATCATCTGTGTACACCTCTGAGACTACAGACTATACCAGCCATCCTCCCATACGAGAGGGAAGAAGGCCAAACAGATCTCAGCCTCGAACTCAGAGACAAACTGCTTCCCGTAGCAGAACTCCACCCAGACAAAATGCATCATTAGCTGACAGACGCACGCGGCACCAGTCAGCTGATTTTCAGCAGGTATTCTCTAGCATTTTAACACAGCATGAGTCCTCACACCACACACAGAGAAGCCCCCACACACAAAGGGAAAGTGCTCAGCGAGACATCAGAGGTTCGCCTGGTAGCCAGACTGCCCCCAGGCAGGAAGCCACTCACAGCAATAACCCCCAGGCACTTTCTCTCACTCCCTCTGTAGGCCACTCTGCTGTGTCACAAGGACCCACCATACAACAGGGACTGACTGCACCGCAGGGTGCAGACACTAGAGCTTTGGCTGATCCTAATCATCTTCAGCAGGCACACATGGTTCAGCAAAACAGAACAGCACCAATTCAAACAGCACCACAAGGCATGGGTACACAGACACAGCCTGTCACACATGATGCTGGTCAAGCTCCCCAAGGGGGCACTGCTCCAGCCCCATACCCCTCTGCTCAGCCAAAACCCAGTAATCTAACCCAGGCTGCACTTAAAGCCCACACTGCAAGGGCTCAAACATTTCAAAATCGGAAA
>VUQS01044009.1:34335-51221 GCA_015108495.1 Heterochromis multidens
GAAAATTTTTTTTTTTTCCTTTTTTTTTTTTTTTTTTTTTTTATATTAGCAGACAAAAAACAGACTTGGAAATCAAAGCCTTAAACGGGTTAAGAAATTGAAATGTCTTTCTTCTTCCCCTGTAACTTTTTGACATTCTGAAAACAAATCACAGAATATCCCCAATCGTGTCCTTTAATATTAAAATGAATAAGCTCAGCATTTGAAAACCAACATGGAGAACTACCCAGCACATATGGAGGCTCCAACCAGACATCTGGAACATCAGAATTCTGTTACTGCCTTGAAAGATCTTTGGTTCTTGTTTTGCAAAATGAATGCTTGTAAATAGTTCATACAGATGTTCCATGTGCAAGATAAAAGTGCAGTATTTGTGTATCATTTGGGATTAATGAATTGATTTTAATCTTATTTTATCAATAAAACTCGGGATATTTTGCTACTATGCGTGTCATCTTACAGCCATAACAGTAGAAGACACTTTTCAAGGACTATTCACAGCCAAATGCACTCTCACGAACCCATTCTTCCAAACATGAGGATTTTTGATTTCCAGTCCAAAATATCTCCTTCATGCATGGATGTTGACAGTAAGTCAATCCATATAAGCACCTATTTATTCTGGTATTCCTCTGTATCACAGAGCTGTTTGCAGTCTGGCCATATTTCTGCTCACTGTGTCTATAGTGCTAATTATTCATGGCGCCTGTGTATACCGAATGCTGTTGTTGATTCTGCTCAGATAAATCTGTTCCTTCGGCTTGCTGTAGAGGTGCGGAGTGTGTGTTTGGATCACAGCTCCATCAGTCTCCCAATCCCCTGCTCCCACTTGTACGTCACCTCTGATGAACAGTCCTGCTGCTCACTATTGGAGACACTTCACGGTAGTCTAGCACTGTAATGAGTGGAGATGGAGTGCATTTGAGTACCTGGTACCAGAATAGGTTACAGCATTGCCTACTGGTTCCAGATGAAAGCTGTGATTTATGAAAAGTTTGGAGCAGTTTTACAAATGAAGTACTTTGTATACTATGCTGTGCCTGCTATCTTTGGAGGAAAGTGTGTGGTTTATGGCCTAAACAACTGAACTGAAATTGCAAGACATTGTGGAGTCTTCGAACACGCAGCACAGTAAACCTCAAAAGCTTATGTCGCCACCTTCCCTGGGCCAATTTGCATGTAAATCTGCTTGTGTTGTTTTAGTATACTGATTTAAAGTGATTTACTGTGACTGCTGCAAGTAATTGTAATTGTTTACGCATCCCTTTGGTGGCATAAATTAAAGGAAAACATAACTCAAGTGCTATGTGTGCAAAGAGGGCATTTTTCTGTATTGATGAATGCTTGTTTTGGAGTGTGTCAAATTGCAGCAGCGAGCTTTCCTGACTCAAGTGTGTAGAGAGCCAGTGTTGATTTTACTCAGGAGACTGCGGTAGATTTTCTCAGAAAACCTTAATGCCACAAGATGGCCAATATAATCCTAATCCAATCTTTACCTTTATTTAAATTCAGCGTTGCTCAGCAGGCGCACATATTTTTTGTATATTTGATGGCATTTTATAGTTTGGAAATAACAGGGGAATGGCCATAAAGCCCAGACCAAATTTAGTTCAATTAAGTAACCTCTCCGAGTGAATAAAAATTGATGATACCTCCTTTCTTTTGGTCACAGCATTGATGGTGATTTATTCCAACACAAGTAGAAAGAAAGAGGCCAAGCATGGTAGTCCTCATAAGTCCATATAATCATTGAGATGAGCTGCAAAGCCCTTTGAGATCATTGCTGTCCACCCTCTCAAAGTATCCTTGGGCAAGACATTGAACCCCTGCTGCTGTGCACTGACCTCTTCAGTGAAACACCATGTGAATATGAGTGTCAGAGGAATACGAAATGAAACAAATTTATGATTAAACTTTGCACACAGGATAACTGAAAAAGGCTATGACTCTAAATTTATAGCTCTAGTCTGTCCCACAGTCATCTATCCCTGCAAAATGTCCTTGACCAGGACAGTGAATCCCCAGCAGTTCACTAACTGTAAATCGCTCTAGACGGGAGCATCTAAAATGTAAATCACAAGTCGAAACTGCACTGTGTCAGCCACAGACTCCATGCCTCCTCCTAACCCACAAGGGGGAGCCATGTGAGAAGTTTTTTTTTTTTTTATGTCTATTGATCAATTTCCACCACTTTTCTTCCTCCTCAAGGCCTTCGCCATCTGTGCAACTTTGACGATGTGTGCTGAAATTAAATGCAAGCCAAAGGCAAAGTAATTTTTGTCTGTGGTCCAGCTAAGAAAAATAAAACACAATAAAAAAATAAAAAAAATAGAGTAATGTGCAGCAATAGGAATATCCTTAATTGTCACAGACTTGTTTACAGAAGTATAAAGGTGCCTGCTGCCTTCTGGGATACATATCAAACACAATAACTTCAAAGACTTTTGTGTATCAGTGTAATCTTTAGTTTAATCAATTGAGCATATCGTGCTGTGTTTAATATTTTTGCCATGCTTTTGCTATCAAATAAAGACAGGCTGTTTTATTGATATTTTCACAGTAAAGTAAATCCAAAACAAGCCTGAATGATTGTAGAAATTCTGTATCTTAAACCCTATTCAACAAATCTTCTGTGGCATAAACAGGCAGCAATGAAAAAAATCTGCTGGTCACAAATACCCTTCTATAGGTACACAGACACATTCATAGACACTTCCCATTTTTAAAGCAGAGGTTCAAGGTTTGAAATGACCAATAATTTAGAGCTTTACCATAAATGTACATTAGAGCTGCTTAGAATAGTGGACTGGTTATGAAACTGCACGTAGATGTCACCCTCTGCTAGAATGACACCAAAATTAACATGTACAAAGTTATCAAATGAAGCAGAGGTTCCCTGTTTGCAGGCTGCAATCAGCAATGGGAGGTGCTCAGATGTAAGTGCACATACATCTTTGGTGTTCAGAAAAAGCAGATTCTTCGAGTTGTAGTGCAGATACTTCTCATAATTAAGTTATGAAAAATCCAACATCAGCAGAAAAAAAGAAAGATGATTGTGCAAAACTGAGCAGATGCGCAACTCAGTAAAACTATTTGTGAGCCAAGAACAGTGAGACATGCACCACTGCAGTTACTTGCTAGAGAGAGCTCTTTAACAAAATGGTTTTTGATCCATATAATTTGTATCTAAACACCTTTCTAATCATTTTCTTGACATGAACAGATTGTGGATTATAAAGGCACAAACACTCTTTAAAAACACACTTCTAGATGGAATTAAGTCCTCATCACAGTGTAGAGTCACCTGAAATGTTAAATTTAGAGTATTTCTCGGTTGTTTTGGCACTTTTCTTAGAAGATCTTTTAAGTTACCAGCTACATGAACCAAAATACTAGCTACGATAGGCTACAATCCGCCCCCAACTCTTTATTTCATGTGGCAAAATCAAGTTTTATATCAATGAATAAGTCAGCACCACCAAAAAATATTTTGTTTTGAGACTGTGTACACCATGGTGGTCAAATATTTTTTCAGAATGACTTTTGTCCCACATGTTCTCACATGTTCTTACAGTGAATAGCTACTGTATTAAACTATTATTTTTCTGAGAATGCTATGTGTGTATCACACTGAATACTCGTCAGAGGCTGATTTCAGGAGACAAAGTTTTAGTTCCTACTTCGTAAACAATGCACATTTGCATGTAGGCTAATGAGAATGGTCACACAACATAGTACAATACCAGAAAAAAATGAAAATTTACACAGCACTGCATAGAACAAAAGTGTGTAGATCACCTATATTTTGACACTTAGATGTACTATTCTGCATGTGATGACTTACTTCTATTTTGGAGAGTAAAACTATCACACTGAGGAGAAACATAATCTATTTTGGTACATTTACAACCAATGTTTGTTCTAGTTATAGACAATCGTACTTTGCCCAGATGACCTAAAACATTTGAAAAAGCTAACAAACTGTGAGAAATGCTCTTTCTGAAGGATTTCACATATTTTTTTTGACAACTTCAGTGGTCATTTGAGAACTGAGCCAAAGCAACTGAGAAAAACTGTAAAGCAAGGCTGACTTTATATATAATGGCCACTGCTGTGGCCACAAGTGACATTTGCAGGGCAAAAGTAAATGCCAAAATGTAGTGTGCACAAGCAGAAAGTAGTCATAAAGTTAGTGAACAGAGTCAGAACTGAAGTTCCCACCTGATTGTGAGTCCATGAACTTTGAGCAAGTTAAACTTTAAGAGAAAAGCTGTGGTATTTCTCCTTTCTAAAGAAATGTCATTCAAAGTACCAGGAAATGCATGCAGTTAAATAACACAGATCTTAAAATAGTTCAAATTCAGACGTCCAAGCATACCAGCTGGCGGTGACGAGGACCAGATGATGAATGTAGAGGTAAACTTGCAGCCACAGCATTCACAGAAGTTTTGTTTTTCTTTCTGCTCTTCTCCACATTGCACGGTTTGTCATGAGAGGAGCTGTAAAAATAGAACTCTGAGACTTTGTGTTTTTCTAGCAGTTCAGCCAAGTCCAACTCCTTTGAATACCCGTGTGAGGTAGGGTGCAGTAAGCCTGTACTGCAATAGGGGCTTGATCAAATAGAGCAGAGAGGTCTCATTTCCAACTTGTCACATACCTAATATAGGCTAAGAATAGTGGTTTCACACCTTGTAGGAAAACTCCTGTCTTCCAGGTGGAAGTTCAGAGACTTTATAGTCTTTATAGTAATTTTCAGAAATTATGCTAAGGCAGCACCCAGTGCTTTGAAATGACAGAAAAAAAGTCCTGACCATGACTTAGTGTGTGACAATTTCGGCGTAAGAATGTGTTCATCAAGCACCCGAAGTGAAGACCCACATACCTTTAATCATAGAGGTGTCAGTGGAGCTTTAAATACCCTGCAGAACAGAGGCTTCACTTGGTTACTGTATTTGCATGCCACCAGCTGGATAGACTTCATTCTCCTGCCACTGGCCTACTTTCTTGTATCTGCAAAGCATAAAGTTGCAGACACAATCAAAAACACACCTTCCCTGTGATCCAGATGCCAGATAGTCTTGAACTTTGTTTCTGTAGGTGGTTATTGATGCCTGACCAGTACAGAAGCAGTGGAGATTGTTCATATCTTATCAAAGAGTCTTCACAAAGTTATAGTATATGTACTCAAGGAAAGGTGCTTCCCAGCTGCACTGTGTGATATGCTGCTTTATCAGTCCACGTGCTGCAGGGTACAATAAAATAAAGAGCCTACTGAACACACAAGCTTAATGATGCCACTGTTCTCATGTTCATACTGCTCCATGTCCTGTATACTTTTACAGCACGTTATGTTTTCCATTAATAATCAGGCTCTTATGCACATGTATATGTATTCTTGTTAAAAACAGCATGCGTGTTATTTGATACGAATGTGTTGCCCTACTTATTTGGGCTCGGCAGCAGCGATGACTACTTTTAAACTCTAAATATATCTTTTACACCCACAGTAGGAACTGAGACTGGTCTTGACTGACAGATTAGTCAGCTGTAATAAATTTATCTCTGTTCTAGCAACTCATTACAAATTTCTGACTGCAGTATGCAGTAAGTTGAGGGAGATTTGTTGGCAAAGCCCTTAGTCACAGTTATAATCTCAAAGGGCTTGAGTTTTTAAAGAAAACATAAAAAAATATTAATGTTTAATAATTAATTATTCAAAGTATTTTCCTAAAATAGAACAAAATCTAGGCAGTAACACTTTATACTGAAACACAACATTTGTTATAATTGTTTTCATTATTGATTTATACATGTGAACAAAAAAATAAAGAACTAAATAAATAAAATTAAAAAATAAATAAATTGCAAGAATTAGTGTATGACAACATTTCATTTCTTTCTTATATATGTACGGTTACAATGATGGAGGCTTATATTAAACATGATGGTGCACCAACTGGACACATTCAAGGATTACCTTTGAATTGTGAATTATGCAAAGCTAGTCTAGTAGTCCAACAATGAAAATAGGTGCCCTTTATGATGATTACAGCCATGTAGTCATATATCCCAGCTATAGATAACTTATAGAAGGGAGTGTTTCACAAAAACACTAATAAAGATATCTCCCTGACCCCCCCAGAGAGATATCTTTTTAGCCTTGATGTCTATTTATTCATCATTTATAACTATTCAACTGAAAATTTCTCTGTGGGTATATGTCATTTGGTAAATGGTTGACATTAGGTTGAATACCCTTAAAATGACTTTTCACCTTTCACTTTTAAACAAACGTTTGATGAAAAGGGACCTCTTTTCACAGGCCATGGCTGGCTGACAAGAATTAAGCCAAAAAAAAAAGAAGTCTATGTACATCTGGTGCTTGATGTATGGTGTGGAAGTGAGTAAAAAAATGGTGGAAAAGTGTTATCATCAAAATACTGAAAACACGAGGCAGTTTATAATGTGGTAGGATAACATTTTTTCCAGAGGGACATACTGATTTAGATAAAGTAATGACACGTGGCCACAGGTTACAATGGAGAAAAATCAATACTACTTTTAAATTAGCCTACATCTTGCTATTTTTTGATATGCACCACAGCATACGTCCGTGATGAAACACACTGCATTGGAACAGGATACAATAGTGTTTTACAGCTGGCTTGGCAACACAAGGAAGGACATAACACTAGGGTGATAACAGTAGCAATTACTCTCCAGTTCAGTACAACTCAAACACTGAACACTACTAATCTTACCCCACTAGGAAGAAGATAGGTTAGGCCACACAGAAGTAGTAGTCCCTGCAAACAGCATGTTACTACTCAAACACAAAGGCAAAGTATCATTTTGTACTGCCAAATCAAGCTGTTAGGCTAGTCAGGGTAACCAATGTTCTAAATAATGCAATAGCTGCCTAGTAGAAACTACTGCAAATCAAATCACTAACCCCCTACCTTCACACATGACACAGTAAATGTAGAGTAAAAAGGCCAGCAAATGCCACCGCATGCCTTTAACAAGTTAGAAATTGATATTTCTAACTAACCTACTCTAGAACTTACCTGGCTTCCTGTCTAACTAAGAGACTGAGAATCTACTGTTTCTTTTATGGTACTGTGGTTCTGTCCGTTTGCATAGGTATTTGCCTATGGAGAGCCCCCGGAGAGGGGTTTTCTACCTATGCAAATGTGCTTCTGTACAGTTCTCCAAAACCCCAACAGCCTGTATCTCAACTGTCAGTCAGTCAAATGTTGATTGGTTGACAAGTGGGCTGGAATAGGGAAGGGAGCCAGGCTTCTCCTGTTCTGGAGTTCACGTGGAATGGGAAAAGCGTGACAAAATGCAGTATGAGAAGCACAGACAGCGGCTGCAGCGACACTTGTTTTTTAACACTTGCTTTCACTTCAGTTCTATTATAACTTTGCTTTTTGCCATGACTGGCTGATGGACCAACAACAGCACAAGCAAGAGTAGCCCAAAGGCTGGTTGTACCACATACTTTGGACACTGCCTCCATCTGGCAACGCACGCTCTGTGCGGGTAGATGGGCTGTCTCTAGCTCCCTGTGGTCTGCTAACGCACTGCCAATGGAGAACCATGTCGAGCCCAAAACTGACTAGGACTCAACCAGTTTTTGTCAGCATTCCTGGGCACACCAACACTCGCAAACTTACTTAACCAGGCAAGCTCTAAAAGGAAAAATCTACCTGATGTGGCAACATCAGCATGACCCTGCTAGCTAACACAGCTCCAGGGCTGCAAAAGTTAACTCACCTTCAAACTGGAACCCAGAGGAACTCTCATTATGTTACAGCTTGTTCTCTCACCCTCCCTCTTTCCTCATCCTTCACACAGGACTCTTTTTTTTTACCTTGCTAAAAAAGAGTGTTAATCAGAATCTCCAGTGGAGGAAATAATTATTTGATTCCCTGCTGAATTTGTAAGTTTGCTCACTTACAAAGAAATGAACAGTCTCTATTTTTTACGTTAGTTTCATTTTAAGGGGAAGAGACAGAATATCAACCAAAAATCCAGAAAAAACACATTACATAAAAGTTATAAAATGATTTCCATGTCATTGAGTGAAATAAGTATTTGATCCCTAAGCAAACATGACTTAGTACTTGGTGGAGAAACCCTTGCTGGTAAACACAGCAATAAGACATTTCTTGTTGTTGGTCACGAGGTTTGCACACATCTCAGGAGGGATTTCGGCCCACTCCTCTTTACAAAAACTCTCTAAATCCTTTAGGTTTCTTGGCTGCTGCTTGGCAACTGGTGGCTTCAGCTCCCTCTATAGATTTTCTATAGGATTGAGGTCTGGAGACTGGCGAAGCCACTCCATGACCTTAATGTGCTTCTTCTTTAGCCACTCCTTTGTTGCCTTGGTGATATATTTTGGGTCATTGTCATGCTGGAAGACCCATCCACAACCCATCTTCAGTGTTCTGGCTGAGACAAGGAGGTTCTCATCCAAGATTTTACAGTACATGGCCCCATCCATCAAAGTCGTCCTGTACCCTTAGCAGAAAAACAGCCCCAAAGCATAATGTTTCCACCTCCATGCTTTGCTATGGGGATGGTGTTCTTTGGGTCACACTCAGCAGTTCTCTTCCTCCAAACATGGTGGGTTGAGTTTAGCCAGAGAGCTCGATTTTGGTTTCATCTGACCACAGCACTTTCTCCTAAGCCTTTTCTGAATCATTCAGATGTTCACTGGCAAACTTAAGACAGGACTGTACATGTGTCTTCTTGAACAGGGGGACCTTGTGGGTGCTGCAAGATTTCAGTCCATTATGGTGTTACCAATAGTGTTACCAATGGTGTTGATGTTGGCATTTATGAACATAGTGCAACATCCTCATCTAAACAGATGTAAGTTCTCAGACTACATTTACATATACACTGCTCACAAAAATTAAAGGAACACTTTCTAATCGGAATATAGCATCGAATCAGTTAAAGTTCTGGGATATTGATCTGGTCAGACTGTTATTTGTTCAAGGAGGAACAGGATCAGCACTGCCAGAGTCCTACAAAATGACCTCCAGCAGGGCTCTTGCGTGAATGTCTCTGACCAAAACAATCAGAAACAGACTTCATGAGGGTGGCCTGAGAGCCAGATGTCCTCTAGTGGGCCCTGTGCTCACTGCCTGACATCATGGAGCCTGATTAGCATTTGCCATAGAATACCAGAATTGGCAGGTCCACCACTGGCGACCTGTGCTTTTTACAGACGAGAGCAGCTTCACCCTGAGCACATGTGACAGACATGAAAGGGTCTGGAGAAGCCATGGAGAACATTATGCTGCCTGTAACATTGTTCAGCATGACCGATTTGGTGGTGGGTCAGTGATGGTCTGGGGAGGCATATCTATGGAGGGATGCACAGACCTCTACAGGCTAGGCAACAGCACCCCGACTGCCATTAGGTATCGGGATTAAATTCTTGGACCCACGCTGGTGCAGTGGGTCCTGGGTTCCTCCTGGTGCACAACAATGCCTGGCCTCATGTGATGAGAATATGCAGGCAGGATGGAGGATGAAGGAACTGATACAATTGACAGGCCCCTACGCTGGCCTGACCTAAATTCAATAGAACACCTCTGGGACTTTACGTATCTGAGGTGTAATCCCTAGGATCTGGGAGGAGATCGCCCAGGACAACATCCGTCGTCTCATTAGGAGCGTGCCCCAATGTTGTCAGGCATACATGCAAGCACGTGGGGGTCACACAAGCTACTGAGTACCATTTTGAGTTGTTGCAATGAAATTTCAGCAAAATGGACTAGCCTGCTACACAATTTTTTTCACTTTGATTTTCGGTGTGTCTTTGAATTCAGCCTCTGTAGGTTGATAATTTTCATTTCCATCAAACGATGTGGCATCTTTTTGTTCCTAACACATTACCCAGTCCATATCAGTATAGATATCTAGAGTGATTCATTTTTCCCAATGAGATCTGTTGTGTTTTCAAAGTGTTCCTTTAATTGTTTTGGCCACTGTATAATTACTTACTCCTTCATTCAGTGCCTACATTTTCATCAACAAGATCATTACTGTCATTGTCAAGGTTATCAGCTTATCTGATAACAGGACCACCCCAAAGACAAAGAACAGTTTCTAAGTTGTCGTCCACGTGAAGCACATTGTCACAACTTAATCACTGATATTTGAGATGTTTTAAAGGGGACCTACAGTGTAATGGTCATTTATTCTTGACCTACAAGAAAACAGATTACAGAATAACAAAAAAACAAAGAAACAAACTAAAAAACAGACAAACAAACAAAACAAAAAAACTATTAAAGGCTAAGATAAGTGCATGCACACGCCAATCAATATACGAACACAGTGCGATTGGTATGGGGGAAAATTGTGTTGAAATAATTAGTTGAAATTTTAAAAGCTTAATTTTGGACTCTATTGATTGTTTTGGTCTTGCGTCAAAATTATCTTGGTTTTCATTTTCAATAATTAGTTGTTCCAGACTAAGTTAATCACAGACATGACTTCTGCAAACCCATGACGGGCTTTTGTTATTATTTCTGGCATTTAAAACTAAACGTTTAATCAGAAAAACACTGAAAATCAGCATTGGCTGCAGATGTTGTAAGTACCAATATGTTTCTGCTTATTCTGCCTTGACTTTGTGTTGCAAAAAGTGACGTCCCAGGGAATCTTGTAATATCTCTGCCCCTCAAAATGCCACTGCGGTGCCATGTGACCTCACATTAAGCAGGCCTTTTTGGGGAGTTAACAGTGACATTTACAATTTTTTGGCAGGCTTCACGTTTATAAAATTGCTCTCTATCATATATATTTGAAATGCTTTTGATAAGGACATTTTAATGTATGTTGAAGGTCTCAAGGAAGTGGCATTTTTCTGACCTACAAAACGTTATGTTGTTCTACCAGCCTTCAAAGATGAAGCTGAATAAGGAACACTTAAAATCCAGAAACACTGTTATATACATTATGATTTATTTATCTTAAATTCTGCAGTGGCATGGCTAGAGGCCTTAAAGCCTAGTTTCTTTTACTGCTCAATATGTAATATGTATAAGAGATGAAATTGTTTATTTAGTAGCAGTGCATTTTCCATGTGGATGCTTTAATTAGGAGTCATTAGCCCATTTATGTAAAGCTGCTATAATCAATATTTCAGTGTTAGATGCCTTGAAAACACATTTTCTAATGAATGATATGTTTTCTGTTTAAGTGAAAATAGATCTTCTTACTTCTAGGAATGGGGATCTCTAGCTGTGCTATTCTATTTTCACTAGAAACCTTTTGACTATTCTTGGAAGATCTACCCCAGACGGCTCTCAAATGACTGCAAATAGTTGTGGCAGAATTTTGACATGCTAGCTTTGCCTGGGGGAGTTTATATTGGACCTCATTTTTGCAGGTTTTTTAAAGGAATTCCACCTAAGGCTTTTTGATGGCTGTAGCGATCTTTGGCTATACATGTTTCTCCTGTTTAGTGTAGCATTTAATCTCACACAGTCAAAACCTGGTAATTAGTAGTGCTTTCTTCTTCTATTTTTTTGTGTGTCATGGTAGTTGGCAAACAGCATGCAGGTGCATTACATTCTAACAGATACCGGTAAAAACAAGGAAAATATATAGACTATATTCCCAAAAGTATTAATTGAATTCAGGTGTTCCAATCACTTTCATGGCCACAGGTGTATAAAACCAAGCACCTAGGCATGCAGACTGCTTCTACAAACATTTGTGAAAGAATGTGTCACTCTCAGGAGCTCAGTGAATTCCAGTGTGGTACCGTGATAGGATGCCACCTGTGCAACAAGTCCAGTCCTGTAATTTCCTCAATACTAAATATTCCACAGTCAACTGCTAGTTGTATTATAACAAAGTGGAAGCAATTGGGAACGACAGCAACTCAGCCATGAAGTGGTAGTCCACGTAAAATCACAGCGTGGGGTCAGTGGATGCTGAGGTGCATAGTGTGCAGAGGAGACCAACTTTCTGCAGAGTCAACTACAGACCTCCAAACTTCATGTGGCCTTCAGATTAGCTGCATCCAAAGTGTAAGATGCAGTGGTGTAAAGCATGCTGGCACTGGACTAGAGCAGTGGAGACGTGTTCTCTCAAGTGATGAATTGCTTCTCCATCTAGCAATATGATGGATGAGTTTAGGTTTGGTGTTTGCCAGGAGAACAGTACTTGTCTGACTGCATTGTGCCAAGTATAAAGTTTGGTAGAAGGGGGATTATGGCGTGGGGTTGTTTGTCAGGAGTTGGGCTTGGCCCCTTAGTTCCAGTGAAAGGAACTCTTAATGCTTCAACATGCAAAGACATTTTGGACAATTTCATACTCCCAACTTTGTGGGAACAGTTTGGGGATGGCCCCTCGAGCCAGGCCTTCTCGTTCAACATCAGTGTCTGACCTCACAAATGTGCTTCTGGAAGAATGGTCAAAATTTCCCATAAACACACTCCTAAACCTTGTGGAAAGCCTTCCCTGAAGAGTTGAAGCTGTTATAGCTGCAAAAGGTGAGCCGACACCCTACGGATTAAGAATGGGATGTTACTCAAGTTCACATGCATGTGAAGGCAGATGAGTGAATACTTTTGGCAATATAGTGTATTTTACAACCAAAAGTACTCACATAAACTTAATGAAACTCCATCCATCCATCCATCCATCCATTTTCCTCTGCTTATCCAATTCAGGGTCGTGGGGGCCTGAGGCCTATCCCAGCTGTCAAAGGGTGAGAGTGAGGTACACCCTGGACAGGTCGCCAATCTGTCGCAGGGCTAACACAGAGAGACAATCAACCATTCACGCTCACATTCACACCTACATTCAATTTAGAATCACCAATCAACCTAACCCCATGCATGTCTTTGGACTGTGAGAGGAAGCCGGAGTACCTGAAAAGAACCCACACAGACATGACGAGGACATGCAAACAGAAATAATAAAAATTTATGAAAACTCAAACATTAAAAAATCATGACCATCCTTAGTTATTTCATATAAAAGGTTTGTCCTTTGCTCATTGTTTCAAGGTTTGTGGCGCTCAGACGATACAAAAGTGATGTCACTCATCCTGTGCACCAGTCAGAGCTCAGAACATTTGATGTCAGTTTCCAGGATATATCTTTTTTAATATATTACTGAGATACTATCAGTAAATTCTGATCAAACATTCCCACAGAGTCCTGATGAAAGAAATGATCAAAACTGAATCACTGATTGTTGCTGATTTTGTCCTGAATATTTAATGTTTTGGAGATTTTCATATGATTTTAAACCAAATTCTGAGATGCTTAAAAGGAGCCCTATTATGTTAATTTCCATATTTTTCATATTTTTCTTTCCTGGGTTCTACTAGCCTAGTGTCATTCACAGTTAAAAATAATCCCTATTTATCTTTTACTGAGCCTTTATGCAGTCTTTCAGTTTAGGATTCTGTCAGAAACAAGTAATTTTAGCTCCCCTACCTCTCCATGTAAGGCTTCACTCACTCAGGCCTAGAGACCGGTCAGTGACACCCTGGCAACATCTGGTTGCTAGGGAAAACTGTGTATTTCCTGACCAGAAAGCGTCGTGCAGCACCAAAAAACTTCTTGTGATTGCTTGAGGCACTAGCAGATTGCAGCAGTCACCTATAGTTTGCATGGATGACACTGACTTGTTTGCCAACATTTGCCATTTACTCTCTGAGCTGTAGTGAAACTTGAGTGTGACTTAAACCAGAAATAGAGACCAGGACCTTACTGTTGTAACCAACACATGTTAAAAGGCCTAGCTTTTACTTTGGTGGTGAATGGTCACCTTTTTTGGTGCTTGGCGAACAGTTTGTGAGTGTTTGCAGACATTTCTTCCATGCAAACTACAGGCAATCATGGCAACGTCCTAGTGACCAAAGCAATTGCAAGGTGGTTTTCGGTGTTTCGGTGTCAGTTGCATGCTAGTGACTACCAGCAACCTCAAGCAACTTCCAGCAAACACTTGCGGAATACATACTTAGTCCTTAGTGAGTGGTGGCTGCCAGATGATCACTGACTTGTCTCTAGGCCTGTGTGACTGGGTCCTAAGCCAGCTTTCTTCTAATTAGCTGCCCTTCACAAACAAAAAGTTTTGAGCAGCAGGTAGGTTGAGCAAAGAAACCCAACCCAGGAGGGTTTAGATATATGACAGAAAATCAAGAAAATCATTAATAGGTATCTACTAAATTAATCATCCTTAAAATCCTTGAAATTTCTTCAGTAAAAGCAATTCACTGTCTGAGTTTTGTAACCACTTCTCTGTATAGTAGTTTTAATTATTAGTGCTGGTTTATGCCACTGAGGAAGGTCTTCCTCAATTATATACTAAATTATTTTCAATAATGAGGCTTTTTTTTATCCAGTCACCTTTTTGTAATCTCCTTTAAGAAGAAAAATCAGGCAGAGTAATTATTGGTATTAGAGCTACTCGTTTTACAGAAAAGTGCTGGTGTGAGGTCATCACCAGCTGACTTCTCATCTAAATGCTCCCAAATGTGGCTAATGTTCCCCATGGCAATCATTAAAATTTCATCTCATCTTAACATGGAAGCACACCTGCTTTCCTGCTTTCTTTTGTATTACACTGCAAATACTCTGAAGAGGTGTATTCTCTGTTGTTACTGAGTAATTTTCACACTCAGATCTAGAAGGCTAGTGACTTTCAAGTTTCGTCTACCTCCAAGGATAAGTGTAATGTGTCTGTCTTGTGGCTTTGCTCCAATCGAAGGCTCCTTTCATCTTGCCAATCACCCGCTGTTTGACAAAACCATTGATTTAACTTTCTTCTGCCCCTATAATGAGATGCATTTTAACTGCTATGCTTTTTGATCTTTTGATCTTTTGATTTTTTTTTTTTTTTTAAATCTCCGTGATCCAAGCTTCTGCTCTGAGGATCGGCATCTTTTCAACATCTAGGCCTCCAGTTCAGTATGTTTTACTCATTTTGCAGTTTCACAGCTAACCTCTCTTTAATGGAAGTGAAGGGACTAAAAGTACTTTGTATCCAATACCTGGATCTAAGCTGAGTAACTGCAGCACTAGAGTAATCAACGATCTAATTGTACTGTCAATAAAAAGCAGATAAATTATGCTGGCTGGTTTTCACATAAAGGCGACATAAAGAGCCCAGTTCTTCAAGTCCCATAAATAATCAACATGCCATTTCCTGTTTTGCATATTTATACCTTTCAGCTTCATGATGAGTGGCTAATGACGTGAGACCATCACTGTTTCAAAACCATGAGATCTCAGACTACTCTAAAAACACAATCATGCATGCTGCAGCCTCAATATATCAGCTTTGCTTTTACTGCCACTCTGTGAGTTCCCAGCAACAGGAGATAATCCAATAAATGCCCATGACTGGATTCATTGTACAGGTGTGTGACTTGGCCTTTATCCCAATAGAGAGAAGGTCATGCTGATCATAAGTTATACTGGAAGTTAATATTGGTTTCTGTGTTAAAAAGACTTACACAAAGGACTTATTGGCTGAAACATTAATTGCACATGTTTGGCAATGAGTGTAAACTGCACAGAACTTTGTAATGGGACTACAGGATGGTTTCCTCTTGGTATTTCTATGTTAAAAGAAATTAAGTGATGATTATAAAAGTGATTAGTTGGTATGGGTGGGTAGCCAGGGACTGAAAATCTATTTATTTTGCTTTGACTCTAGTAGTGTCTATTTTTACACAGCTATTCTTTAGATTCAGTTCATCTTTGATAAGTTTGCCAGCCAAATGGATTATCTTTTCAACAGCAAGCTTCATTTCATTACTGTATCACTGGGAATTAAATAAGTCCAGCTATGTTCGACCCAAAGTCACTCTTCAAATAGCAATATGTTAGCTAACAGCCACTGAACTCTTCTGCCGAGTATGGAGAATAATGTTGTTTTTTTTCCTCCTGCCTGCTACAAACATAAGGAAGCTTATAGGTTCATGCTCTGGGTATTAACAGAGGGATTAGCGGGGAAGCTTCTGGGATGCTCAAGTCCGTGAAGCGCAGAGCAGCAATCTCCTCATTGTTGAAATATCTACTTGATGTAACATAATTCATTAATTTATTTCAAATGATCCGAGGTCTTATAGGTTTTAACATGGAAGCAGATTTTAGTAGCATTTATCATTTATTTTTTCATGTGTTGCATCTAATGTGGTCTTGTTTTAGGAAATTGTTAGTCTCTTCAAATCTGGACCAAAACAAATTTGTGAGTGAAACATGCTGCTCTGATAAACTGGTTGTCCATTATAAACAATATCAATCAGAATCAGAATCATCTTTATTTGGCCAAGTTTGTGTGCACAAACAAGGAATTTGACTACGGTTTACTTTGCTCTCTGCATGCAAAAAAAGAAAAGTTTTTTTTAAAATAGGCAATATATACAATACAGTGGGGCAAAAAAGTATTTAGTCAGCCACCAATTGTGCAAGTTCTCCCACTTAAAAAGATGAGAGAGGCCTGTAATTTTCATCATAGGTATACCTCAACTATGAGAGACAAAATGAGAAAAAAAAATCCAGAAAATCACATTGTCTGATTTTTAAAGAATTTATTTGCAAATTATGGTGGAAAATAAGTATTTGGTCACCTACAAACAAGCAAGATTTCTGGCTCTCACAGACCTGTAACTTCTTCTGTAAGAGGCTCCTCTGTCCTCCACTCGTCACCTGTATTGATGGCACCTGTTTGAACTCGTTATCAGTATAAAAGACACCTGTCCACAACCTCAAACAGTCACACTCCAAACTCCACTATGGCCAAGACCAAAGAGCTGTCAAAGGACACCAGAAACAAAATTGTAGACCTGCACCAGGCTGGGAAGACTGAATCTGCAATAGGTAAGCAGCTTG
>VUQS01044012.1:0-24171 GCA_015108495.1 Heterochromis multidens
GGGCTGCGGCTGAAGTGATGCAGACGCTGTACCGGTCCGTCGTGGTGAAGAGAAAGCTGAGCATAAAAGCGAAGCTCTCGATTTACCGGTCGATCTACGTCCCTACCCTCACCTATGGTCACGAGCTCTGGGTAGTGACCAAAAGAACGAGATCGCGGATACAAGTGGCGGAAATGAGCTTTCTCCGACAGGTGGCTGGCCTCTCCCTTAGAGATAGGGTGAGGAGCTCAGCCATCCGGGAGGGGCTCAGAGTAGAGCCGCTACTCCTCCACATCGAAAGGAGCCAGTTGAGGTGGTTTGGGTATCTCATGAGAATGCCTTCTGGAGGAGGTGTTCCAGGCATGTCCGACCGGGAGGAGGCCCCGGTGCAGAACCAGGACACGCTGGAGAGATTATATCTCTTGGCTGGCCTGGGAACGCCTCGGTGTTCCCCCGGATAAGCTAGAGGAGGTGGCTGGGGTGAGGGAGGTCTGGGCTTCTCTGCTTAGGCTGCTGCCCCCGTGACCCGGCCCCTGATAAGCGGAAGAAAATGGATGGATGGATGGATGGATGAATTGAATTGAATTGAATTGAAATGACTACCATAATAAAACAGGACGTGAGAAACAATAACTGAAACAAAGAGACGCAGAGACAAGAACTTCACAGAACGAATAATACTAAAGGACCACACTGAGGGAACAACCTAAAGTCTATGATGACTGCGTTAACTTTGTACTTTTCATGGGGCTCTGTAAAGGGTCCCTGCAAGGTCTCACATTGTGACACAGAAGATGAAAGTTGAGGAGAAGACATTTGAAAGCATTCTAATTTTTGCAGTGAGACTTGTAACCTACTATACAACATTCACACTGGTAACGTGACTCATTTTTGTATAGCCCTCAATGATGTATAGATAACATTTGAGGGTTTTCACAAAAACACCACAGCTATGGTAAGTATAATTTTGAGCATCCTTTAAATGCTTATGGTGCAGAGTCATCTTGTCAATACCTTTTGACACTAACAAGTCATCTGCTGAGAGAGAAAAACAAGTCTATGTGAGTACAAGGGGCACTTGAATAGATAAATCTATCGAAGCATATGTACTGAACACTAATTATTGTGTGCAGATAGCTTAAAAAGTAAAACCACTAACATCACCTCAGTCATTAGCTTTGCTAGCAAGCCCACGGGCAGGGGTGGGTATTCTTTTATCCCCTCGGCTTGCTGCCAAGACATTGGGGTTTTTGTCAGTTGACAAGAGGGTTGCTTCCCTGCACCTTCAGGTCGGGGAATGGGTCCTGACTGTCGTTTGCGCTTCTACATCGAACAACACTTCAAAGTACCCAGCCTTCTTGGAGTCACTGAGTGGGGCACTCGAGGGTGCTCCATCTGGTGACTCTGTCATCCTACTGGGAGACTTCAACACTCACGTGGTCAATGATAGTGAGACCTAGAGGGGCATGATTGGGAGGAATGGCCTGCCTGATTGGAACCTGAGTGGTGTTCTGTTATTGGACTTCTGTGCAAATCACAGTTTGTCCACAACGAACACCATGTTCGAAAATAAGGACGTCCATAAGTGCACATGGCACCAGATACCCTAGGTTGCAGCTTGATGATCGGATTTGCAATCATATCATCAGATCTGCGGCTGTATATTCTGGACACTCGGGTGATAAAGGAGTCCTTTTGACCTTTGTTAGCCTGTGGGACTTCGGAGGCAGCTGATGGGTATCGGCAGGCCAAGTGGAACATGGCTCGGGCACTGGCTGAAGCAAAAATTCGGGTGTGGGAGGAGTTCGGTGAGTCCATGGAAAAAGACTTTCCGACTGCCTCGAAGCAATTCTGGCAAACTGTCAGGTGACTCAGGAGGGGAAAGTGGTGCTCTACTCACATGGTGTATAGTGGGAGTCGGGTGTTGCTGACTTCAACTGAGGATATAGTTGGGCGGTGGAAGGAATACTTTAGAATACTGACACATCTCCTGAAGAGGAAGCGCAGTCTGGGGATGAGGGGGATGACTTGCCCATCACTAGGGGCGAGGTCAGTGAGGTTGTTAAACAACTCCTTGGTGGCCGGGCCCCTGGGGTGCATGAGGTTCACCCTGAGTTCCTAAAGGCTTTGGATGTTGTAGGGCTGTCCTGGTTGACACGCCTATGCAACATTGCGTGGAGATCTGGAGGCGGTGCCTCTGGATTGGCAGACTGGGCTGGTGGTTCCCATCTTTAAGAACGGCGACTGGAGGGTGTGCTCTAACTAAAGGGGATCAAAGCCTCCCTGGGAAGGTCTATGCCAGGGTACTGGAAAAGAGAGTTTGTCTGTTAGTCGAACCTCAGATGCAGGAGGAACAATGCGATTTTCGTCCTGGTCGCGGAACACTGGACCAGCTGTGTCCTCTCGCGGATATTTGAGGGTGCAACCAGTCTACATGTGTCTTGTGGACTTGATGAAGGCATTCGACCGCGTGCCTCGAAGTATCCTGTGGGAGGTGCTTCAGGAGTATGGGGTGTCTGGCCCGTTGCTACTAAACAATTCGGTTCCTATACAACCGTTGCAAGAACTTGGTCCACATTGCCAGCAATAAGTCAAACTCATTCCCGGTGAGTGTTGCCAGGGCTACCCTTTGTCACAGATTCTGTTCATAGTTTTAATGGACAGAATTTCTAGGTGGAGCCAAGTGGTGCTAGCCTTCCACTGCGGTTGGCAGCCGAGTGTGAAACGGCGGGAATGAGAATCAAGACAGAGGGACAAGTTGCTGCCTCAAGTGGAGGAGTTTAATTATCTCAGGGTGTTGTTCATGATTGAGGAAAGAGGGGAGTGGGAGATTGAAAGACGGATTGGGTCGGTGGCTGCAGTAATGCGGACGTTGTACCTGTCCATCTTGGTGAAGAGAGAGCTGACCGTAAAAGCGAAGGGAGGTCTGGGCTTCTCTGCTGCCCCCGCGACCCGGCCCTGGATAAGCAGAAGAAAATGAATGGATGGATGGATGGATATACTGTATCTGGAAAGAAACCTAAATTTTATGTAAAAAATAAATAAATAAATAAAATGTTATGTTTATTCACAGTTGCAGGATTTTCATGTGACTTTAACATTTGCTGTGTTAAATCACAGTATTTTTGTAATTTTATTGATATTTCATGTATTTAAAACAACAGGGAAATTCTTCAAGATTTAATGGAGAAATCTGTTAAATCAAAGATTTTTTTACAGTGTAGAGAACAAAAGGCTGCACAAACAACAACTGGATAGTTGTCATACCTTTAACATGAATTACACAAGTATAGATTAAAATTCATATAGTTCATATTAACACAGCAATTAATAATAATTATAACTTTAACATAGTGTCATCTTTACTCAAGAATGCATGAAGAAATTAAAAATGCAAAAAAAAACCCAATAAACAAACAATATATACAACACACGCATTGGAATGCAAGATTTTAGAGTTTATTTTACTTGAGCTGAAAGACTGCTGAATTTTTAGCTATTTTCGAGAATTCTATACCTTTCGAGCTGAAAGGCATAGAGTCAGGCTGGGGAGGTTAGACTGGTTAGCAGATTTTTTGTGGTTCTGAAACACCAAGAACAAAGTTACTAAAGAAACTGACTAGTTTACAAAAGACCGATCACTGTCGGCTTACAGGTGCGCAGATTCATTGCCAATTGTCTCTTTCTCTCTCTTACTCTCTGTTGATACATCTGAGTAGTATGATGCAATCCTATCTCATTGTAAATTCAGTCACACTATTCAAGTTATATTTAACACTGACTGGACCAGCCGACTTCGATTCTACTACACTTTTTCTGCTCTATTGCTTAGAGTAACAAATTCATCCTACCAGCTGTCAAGTGAAAAAATTACAAATTAGGTTTGAGTTTTAATTTAGTTTGCCTTTCAAACTCTATACCCCAGATCACCAATGGGCGGACCGCAGTCCGGATCCAGTCCCAGATGTCCTTCTATACGGACCCAGTCCTATTAGATTTTGATGGACCGTTTCTTTTTTACTCTGCACAACTTTTCTTTATGTTTACGGTAGGATTATTTTAATCTGTCCAAGTTTTTCCTTTGTCTATATGGTAGTCACTGTGTGCACACAGGAAACATATAGATCAATTGTGTGCATTGTAACTCATCCTACATGAAGCTACTCAGCCAATCAAATCATTTCTTCAGAGCAAGAATGTGTGTGTGTGAAAACAAAAGCCTGCAAGGAGATGAAATGCAGAAGTCCGAAGAGATGAGGGAACAGACTGAGGGAACAGAGGGGTTAAAGCTGTTGTTAATATTTGTTTGCATGGGAAGTGTAGTTACCGACAAAGAAGAAAAGGGGAAACTCAAACTATACCTTTTCTTTTTATTAATTAAGCACTTTATTTGAAGACAACTTTCTCAAAAACTCTTTTTTAAATTTCTGAATGCAAAATAACATTTATTTTATTATTATGTTATTATTAGAGAGCCCTTCAGTTCATGTTGAAAATAAATAATAAACACTGTTGAAATACTATTGAATTGTACATTCTTTTACTTGACAGCCAGTTGTTGATTACATACAGGCATTGTTACAACTATTAGGGCACTTTAGATATATTGCATTTAATTATAATGTGTTACATGTGGAACTGTATGATATTCCGGACCTTTGTTTGAGGAAGTTTTCTCTAACCGAATATCTTTAAATTTTAATTGAATACTCCTGCTCTATAGAATAGAAGATTGGTGTCAAAGTATCATACTGTTACATCTTTTATGCAAAATTATGTTTATTGATATCTAAATCTCCCCTGTTTTAATTTTCATACTATATGTGCACAGGGAGGAAAATAAGTCTTATTTCTGCAGTGAGAAGTGACAGTAAAAGGACCAGTAGAGCCCTTAACATATAGTGTTTCATAATTTGATCATTGTAATTTGCATCAAGGGAAAGATTACAGACGAGTTTTGGTAAATTAAATATGCCATTTAAAGCATTGCCATAATTTTGTCATAATTTTGAATATATGTACTGAAAGAATTTGTGGTAATTAGACCAAAAAAAAAAAAAAAAAAATCTGTTTTTATGTTTTGGAAGATTACTTGCCCCACAAATGATTCCCAGTGGATTGCTCCACTGCCTGCCAGTCTTGAACCTCTACTCAAATCAGCAAATCTACAGTCTGACCTTCTGTAGAGCAATGTCTAGAAGTGTGTCAGTGGTGGCTGAGCATCAGTGAATAAGTGAATATTCTGAAAAGTCAAACTTTAAACAAAGTGCATACTCTTTGCTTTTAGCACTCAAAAGAATAAAACATATTTAGTATTTTATGCAGACATAGTTTTCTTTTCTTTTTTTCGTTCTTTTTGTCGGGGTGGGATATAGCTACTCCATATCAATCCAGCAGCCATATCTACTTGACACTGCCTAATTGTCTTTTTTTTACTGTATGTAAAATGCCAAATTCATGAAATAAATTAAACACTATATTAAAACACAAGAGTTTGCTCTATATAGCTTTTTGTGTTCTTCCAGCTCTTGTTGTTGCTTAACACATAAAAGCATCTCAGCGTTTGCATTTACAGACATAATCTAAGCTAATTTTAATAGTGTTTTAAAGTAAGTTTAAGGACTGCGTCAAGCAAATAAAAAATGTGATGTTTATTCAGTTAAAAAACAGAACATTATAGACAAGTTTCTCAACAATTAAGTTATTAAATTAATGATTACACAATTTTATTGTTTATATAATGAGCCTAAACTGTAAGTGGGAAATGGCCTTCACTAAATTTTTCATTATTCTTGTGATAGGTAGATTAGTTGATCAGTTTAAAATAAATAAAATAACATAAATCCGTTAAATAAAATACAATGAAATGAAATATAAATATAAATCCCTTAATACTGCTGCACTAGAAGTCTTTCTGCATAGATCAGTTCAGTTTGAAAAGACCTAACATGAGAGAGCAGTGTCTGAGATAGGAACTAAAAAACTTGAGAGAGAGTGGGACCACAGAGAATATAAACTAACAGAAATAGAAAAAAACTGAACATAATGTTGCATCACATGAGACATTTTTCCTTAATAAAATGTAGTTCAGTACTTGGATGCTAAATGATTTTGGAGTATCCTGATGTGAATGGAATAGATGCTCCGTAGAATGTGGAATAGATGCTCTATAGACACAAAACAACTCTCAACATCAAATATGAAAAGAATCTAAAGTATTTTATGATTAGTGTAGTTTCATTCATATTTGAAAATATCTGAGTTGTAAGCCTTTGCAAGGGGGAGACATTAGTGGTACCTGAAATATTTAAAGGTTTCTTTTTCCCAGTGCACGGTGCAAGTGGAAGATGAACATATTTTACAGCTTTAACATCAGTGATCAGGCTTCATATTCTGATCAGATTTGGATACATTGTAAATTTTAACAAGCTTACTTAAAAAGGAAACTAAATAACTTTGTAAACAAAACTTTAATTTGTTAAGTTACGTGAAATGACTTTCTTTAAAATGAACACTCTATTTAAGAAATATGTATTTACTGAAAGGATTGAGCAGTGTGTCAGTCATACTGTATTACTATAAATTTGTAACACAATGCATGTACTCAAAAAACTATGTGCTAAACTTAAAATAGATATGAACTTAGTCATAGGTCAAAGACAGGTCATATAAACCCTTTTTTTAACAATGTGTGTAAATTGTTATTGCATAATGAGCTTAAACTAAATGGTCTACGTGAGAAATAGTAATAAAAAGTATGTAATTAAAATTTATTATTGAAACAATAATAAAAAATATTGAACAAATGTATTTAAAATGTATTGTTTAAATTTTAAACAATGATGAGTCAGGGGTTGCTTGTCTCGGTAAAGAAGTTTATGCTGTTTAAGTGGTTACACTTTTTCTTCAGCGACCTGATGTTTAGAATGATTAGCTCAGCATTATGCAGATACATTTTTTTCACATATATAGGTATAATTCTGTCTTTGTTTCTTTTATTCTTTCCGCTATAATATTAACAATCTATCTACATCAACCCATCAGCATCAAGAGGCAGTGAAAGAGTGTCCCTGCACACAAACATACAGACCAGAGATACATGACCTATCGCTAATATTTTAAATGTGAGTTTTGGAGATTAGATGACAGAAAATACCAGATACGCATATACTCACATACACATACACACACATATATTTCTACAAGGGGGAATAGGGTGTGTGTCTGTGTCAGCATGCATGCTAGTGTGTGTGTTCTCTTGACATTGATAGTTTACAAATGCAGATGAATGATCGGCGAATGACAATTCCCGTAATCGTTAGCCCCCCACCCCCTTCCCCTCCCAACCCTGTGTGTGCTATCCATCAAGGGAGAGTGGAAAGAGGGGGAGTCTCAAGTGTCACATTTGTCTAGGAGGGGAGAGAAGCAGACAGCAGAGAATAGAAAGAGATAAAGATTGAGTTTGCTCTCTCTCAGTCTGCCTCTTGCTCTGTCTTTCCTCTCACAGCAGATTTCAGCGCTTTGTGTATCATCTTTGTGGTCTTTATATCTCTTTTGGGATTGTAATCTGTATTTCATTACCATTTATTGATAAACAAATTGAACAAAATGAAGCCTATATCATGATTCCAGAGGTATGAAGAAAGCAAGAAATGCCCACAGCACAAAAAACTGTAGTTTATGGCTTCCCTTACATTACCAAAAAGGTTTTTTTTCTTGTCTTTTTAGTATTTTTTATCTTTATTTTAGGCAAGGTAACAATGCCAAACTAATGGAAACAGTCCATTCTTAAAAAATAATTTCTTAGAAAACTTATCAGATTTGTTCTAGAAGGGACAAAGTTTTCGGCTCATTATAACTCAACAACTAAATTGAACAAAGAATTAGATCAGATTTATTTAAAAAAAAAAGATTTCTTTGTTTAGATTTGTTCTTTCTTGAACATTCACATGCCAAATCAACTATCTGAAAAGGAATTGAAGATTTAACACTGGAACAATATTTAATTTTAAAAATAAATTATTGAATTAAGCTTGATTGTAAAACAACCTATTGCTTCATTAAAATTAAAATCAATAGAAACACTGATAATCAGTTTTCTGTCAAGTAATTGAGAAACTCTGCTCTCCTAAACATTAATAAAACTGGAGTGGAGAACATTTTTTAGAGATGTGTGGTCATGTAATTGTGTACTAGAGCAATCTAAAATTGTGTGCTGGTGACTAAATGTCGCATCTCTCCCTTTGTCATTCTCTTTTCTCTCATTACATTTGACATTACTCTCTCTCTCTCTCTCTCTCTCTCTCTCTCTCACACACACACACACACACACACACGCACACCCACACACACTCACATACATATACATTTGCACAGACCCAGAGGAAGCAATAACAATCAAATTCCTCCCTTCCCAGTTGTTCCTAACCCCTCCCCGCCCCCTTGCCAGTCCTCCTTCCACCACCACCTTTTACCCATCCCTCCTCTCTCATCTCTGTCCATCTAATTTTATGAGTGTCTAGGGAGTGTGTGTGTGTGTGTGTGTGTGTGTGTGTGTGTGTGTGTGTGTCAATGAATGTGGTGTATGTGTCTGTGTGGGGGCACAGAGTGTGTATGTAACTCTAGCGGAAAAGGGCTGCCTGTCACATTAGTGGTTGGATGGGCTAAAAAATCACTTGTGTAATCACATTTGGATGCCAGACCCAGTCATGTTAACCTCTTTATTTAGAGGTATGGCTGGATTTTACAATGGCTGCAAAGATGAAAGGACTGAAAGACAAAGAGAGGCAGAGAGCAACTCCTGTTCCTATTACATGTATGTTTCCTTTCTTTCGTAAATATTTCTGTGTTTAAAGGTGTAATTGCCATTTAAGATTGTTTCTCTTGCACTGTAAAAGTTTGGAAGATAACATAAAGATTTTGAACATTTGTTCAACAGTCTACTCTGAACTCTCCATATACCAATACTTGGGCAAGACCCTATGGCATCACTTATTAAGTGGCTTTGAACATGACATGGTTGTTTGTACTAAAGAGGCTGGTCTGAGTACTCTACAAACTGCTGATCTACTGGGATTTTTCCGCACAACTATCTCTAGGGTTAACAGAGAATGCTCCAAAAAAGTTCCAATTGAGCATCATTTAAATGCCACATCCTACCTGAGTATTGTTGCTGACCATGTCCATCCCTTTATGACAACAATGTACCCATCCTCTGCCACAAAGCTCAAATCATCTCAAAGGGCTTTCTTTAGCAGTGAGTTTACTGTACTCAAATGGCCTCCAGTCACCAGATCTCCAGCACCTTTGGGATGTGGTGGAACGGGAGATTTGTATCACAGATGTATGGTCCACTTATAATGCTATCTTGTCAATATGAACAAAAACATCTGATGAATGTTTCTGAAGGAAAAAGGGGATCCAATCTGTTACTAGCAAGGTATACCTAAGAAAGTGTCTGACTGTTAACGTGGGAAAAAATTGATGGATTTTGCCCTAAATCTTATGGTTTCCTAGTTCCTATGCTACACTTGTTTATGACTTATAGGCAGTTATTTAATTTCCTGTCATATGCATGCATATTTCTTATATTTAAAAAAAAAAATCAATCAGTATTTTTGACAGATAAAATATACAATTTACATCATTTCATAACTAGCAAATAGTCATAGTAGCCTACCCTCATTCAACCAGTTGTCATTGATTGAAGATTAAGGACTCAAATGCAGACTCTGGAGGCAGATTGATTAAACATAATGCAAGCACTTTTGCCTGATTCACAGTTCTCAAAAACAGAGTCCAAACTAAATCTACAAATTAGAAGCACAAACTCAAGACTAGCACAGTGGACACAACAGATGGGAAAACACACAAGAAATACTGGGACAAAGACTGAGGGGAAGACAGGATTATTTATACACATGAGGTGATTAGGGAAGTGGAGACAGCTGGTGCAAACTAGACACAGGTGTAGACAATCAAGACAATGAGACGGGGGAGGAAATAAAACTAAGCACAAAGCACAACTAACTACCAAAATAAAACGGGAACTTACTCAGAAGGTAACTACTTAGCATAGAGAAGTAGATAGTGAAATAAAGAAACACTGTTGAAATTAATGCACGAATAACAGACTCCAAAACAGTACCTAAAACTCAAATACAACAAGAACTAAATGGCTTAAAAAACAAGTACAAAAGTTCAAATCTTCAAGCAAACTAAGAACATAGACTCACAATTAAACCAAACAGAAAATACCTGAAGATGACTAAGTCAAAACTCCAAATAACACTCAAATATGGCACAGAAGACACAGGGGAGGTTAAATAACACACAATGCAAGGAACCAAATATAAATCACCCTAACTAGCTTTCCAAAGAAACAAGGACAAAATTCAGACAAAAAATCCCAGTAAATGGTTACCAAGTGTTCCAATCAAGTTTCAGTTTATTAAAAGTTAAAAGTGTGAAAATTGACTCTTGTCCTTTGTGGTGTCATGTACTTCCCGTGTCTGGTCTTCAGTGATTAGACCCGCTGTGTTCCCACCTGTTCCCAATCCTCTCGTTACCCTTTGTTTGTATATATTGTCTTAGTCTCCCTCTGCTCTTTGTCGCATCATCCCTCATGATTGTGTCCTCCCTCGCAGTTTGTTTTCCTTTAGGATTTGTAGAAGTTTGGTTTCAGTTTTTTTTTTTACCTGGATTACTCTGTACTAAGTTTAGGTTTAAGTTCTGCAATAAAGCTGCCTTTTTAGTTTACCTCCGTTTTTTCAGAGTCCTGTATTTGGGTCCAACTCAGCCTGCCACACAGCCAGCCTTGACAATAGTAGAATAACTACTTGACAGTTCAGGGTCACTTGATCCAGGCCAATAAGCTTTATCAAAAAGGAAAGTGTGAATCCTAAACTTAAAAGTAGACAGGGTCTACTAGGGTCTATTAAAACAAGTTGCTTAATATTTTGTGGGTCCCCCTTGTGCCATGCCCTGCATAAAAATATTTTAGTAGCCTGGGAAATCAACCATTGTTCAGATCAGGCTGCTTTTCAAGAATCTGTCTGCAACACAAAATTTTGCAGATGGGTGGCCTAAAATAACCCCCATAACATTTTAATTTAGTGCTGGCCTTTAGAAGAATGATGAGAGACCAAATGCAATAACAAGTACAGATTTTCCAATTTTTCATTCTTCCTTGTATAGAACCTTGGTTGATTTAAAAAAGAAAAAAAGTTTGAGTTATGTTTGCAGTGAATGTTACTTTTTTTTGTAACGATGACTGTAGTAATTACTGGACATTCTACTAATGTGTACAGTTCTTATCTTTTTAGTTACTTGTCATAAAGACAGTGATAGTTGTAAGCACTTTCCTACTAAGAAAAATATAGCGTGTCTTTATGTGTTGATGCCTGTGTGACACATAGGTCGACTTTGCATGACTGAGCTAGATAGATAGGTTACCCAGACACAACAGTGTCATAAAATACAGAGATTTATGATGCAGCATGACATTTAAATATAACAGGATAGTTAATTGATGGGCAGTATAAATTAACAGACACAAGTTTAAATGAGAGTTTTGTAAAAAACAATTCAAATTGCAGAGGTTGCTGTGTTAATTGAATTTATTGGCTTCATAAATAAACAGTTATTATTGATTATATTATTCTGATTATTTGCAAGTCCGGTTTAATAGTAGGCTGAAAAAGACACATATATCAACAATATAATGTGCAACAGACTGTCTGTAACTCTACAGTCCAGTAAATCCTTATTCAGTCCTGAGTGTATGTCAGGACTGAATATGTACCCAGACAAGAAACCACAATCGCTAGGGATGCTGCTGCTTTCCTGTCCCTGTCACTCTGTCACACAAAAAGTCCCTCCTTTACTCTATCATGCCCTCCCTGATACACACAGACATGCTGTCAGTCTCTCCCAGGTCAGAGCAGAGATACTTTTTTTAGTCCCTTGCTGTATTCACAGCGGCACAGAGGTTGAGTGACGACTGTCTATTCTTTTCAAGCCACCACTTGTTTTTGTCACCTCATTTTCATCCATCTTTTTGCCAGACTTTTTTCTTCACATACTGTGTGACATAACATTGAACAATTGTTATATTGATAACTTGTCCTCATCTGTACCTGTGCTACTGCTAGTTTGGTTAGACTGTGATAAACTAATATGCTATAAATATTTTAATATATATCTTACTTTATCCGTACAAAGTATCACATAGCATTTTAAGTCAAGTAATCATTAAATGAATACTTTAAACCATATGATGTTGTGTTCACTTTATTTTCATCTCCATCTCCAGTATTGATTTGCTCCAAGACAGTATAGCTAAAAATTCTCCATTCCCTGTGTAGCTATTTCATAGCTGATGTTTACACTGGTGTAATGCTGTTTTAAACTCTTTGGCCCTATTCTTAGCCCACGGCTAATAGCAGTCCAATGCTCTTGCCTTTGCTTACACTAAGGTTTCACATCATCTGAAAGGATTCAACATTGATCTTAGCCCAGGGCCAGTCTACTTCTGCTCTGAGGATGCATTGCACTCCTGAAAATCTTCTTTCAGGACTGCGCTCTTGAAAGTCTAACAGTAAAGATTTGTCAAAGTTGCTGCAGTGTGCAAAGGAGTCAAAATAAGCCTCAAGCCAACTCTTGGTCTTTACTTACTCTGTGGTTTAAATAAAGAAACAGGCGGCTGCCATCATGGGATCTGAGTCAAGCACAGTGGCAGACTGTCTTGTTGCTAGGAGAATTCTGATTATTCCCGCAATCTGTAATTTGTGCTTGATTTGTGCTTGTGTGCACCCTCTCACAGCTGTGCAGGCATGAATAGACTGTGTGCTACTTAACAATTTGTATGTGCCAAAAATTAACCTTGCCACATAGCTAGTGTGCAGATGCCAACATGCTGTAGATGTCAGTAAGTAGCATAGTCACAAAGCTCTTAACCAACATGTTATTCTGCTGTCTAGGTGTCAGTCCGTGACCTTTATCAATGTAGTTAATCAGTTTTCCAAACAGCTGTTTTCACTTGTCACTGTTGGTGTTATTGATAAGATGAGAACATGTGACACTATGTAAAAAACACTGAATTGAAGTGACCTGAATTGAAAGAGGAGTCAAAGGGAAACAGACAGCTCCATGGCTGAGGAAAAAAAAATAGAAATAATGAGAAAGGCAAGAGCTAGGAAAGAAAGCATTACCTCTACTGAGACAGCTTCTATGTAGACATGCATAGCATCTAGCTACTGAAGTACTCTGCTGGAATTGCATACTCACACTAGGCACAGTTGCCCTACACTTGGCACTGTGCCCTAACACAATTGTCCCTCCTCACCACTTCCCTTGAAAAGTGGTTTTGCAGAGCAGGAGTTCATGATTTTATACATTTGTTAATTACTCACCAAGTCAATTTCTAAGGAGGCAGGTCTGTGTTGGGACACAGATAGTGATCACACTACTTAGCGTGCCCGAGTCCAACTGGACCATGTCTGTGCCCTTGCCGATCTCAGGCCACAGAGTTCACCTAACTGTGCCAAGGCACTGCATGCAGCAATCAAACTAGTCAACAAAACAGAAGTTTGGTGGTCACAGAACTCCTAGTGTGAGTACACCCTGAGACTGGATTCTTTAGGTTACCAGACACAACTAACAACTAACACAACTGATACAACTCTGCTGCTGGAGGCTTTTTCACCATAATAACTTAAGATATGAAAGAGAGACTTTTTTTTTTAATTCCAAGTCCAATGTTGTTTATTTATTTTTATTTAATTACTCTCGCTATCCCATACTATATATGGATTGTCAGCACCAGATGCTTCAGAGTCCAGACATCCACGTTAAGAATCCCATTGTGCACAGACAAAGCAAAATCTGAGAGAACTGCCCACTAATTTGTCTGGACTGTTTGTGTTGACATATCAGCAGAAGGCTGGCTAGACAGATACAGAATCTACACACTGTTCACTCGACTTCTGCAGTTTCATATCTCTGAGCCAGAGATATTATCTAATAATAAACAGACACAAACCAAGCTCTCATTGTATTTTTTTTCAGTCTGTCCATAGATACAATCCTTAGATTGGAACTGCAATTGCCAGAATCAGCTAACCGTCCTCAGTCAGGAAAGTCCCATACACTTCAATCACATCACAACTACAATCACATTAGCACATAGATCTGTAAACCCTGGTGTAATGAAAGTATGTGCTAGAGCATAATTTTAACACGTTGCATGCTGCCACCAAGTAATATGTTTTAACAGTTTGTCATAACTCAATTTGGCATGTATATATCATCTAGCTTGATTTATGTTTTTTGTTTGTTTGCAGTTTCCACAAACTGCAACCCTAAATGTGCAAAAATCAACTGATCTGGAAGAAAATAATGTATATGATCTAGATTGCATAATACAGTATGGCTGTGCTTGTATGAGCTTCTTTTGGAGTTGTCCATCCCCCTTGTGAAATTAAAATGGACTAAAGTAACTCAATCAGTTTTATGAAAGTATTTAAATTCAGATGAAGTCCAAGATACTTTCTTGTATTTCGAGTATAAAAAGTCCAGATATAAGAAACAGAAAGGTTTGCTGCCTTTACATTACTGTCTTTCTGGACAGTTCAACCTTTTCAGTTCTGCATTAGGTGACGAGTCTAACAGGATGCTCTACCTGCTTGAAATAGGCAGCTCATGGTGATTATTGGGATCACCATTAGTGCAAATGGCAGAGCTGTCATTCCCACAAACTTTTAACAGCTGACATACATTCATAGCAAGACTGTTAGTCAATAAGACTTGAGAGGGAAGCAGGACAGCTATAGGACAAATGAGAAGCAAATACTGCTTCAGTGCCAGAAACAACCATGATTGTTAACTACTCCCTGTTCAGCTCCTCGGTCCACATCTTCAACTTTTAGTATTCATCGGTGTGTTAAAATTCCACTCCTCTGATATCTGTCCTGGTGAAATGTGCTTGACAAGGCACTGAATCGCTATCAGCTCCAGGGTGACTGCTCTTTAGGCTGACCTCTGGCCTTCTTGAGGTAGAGAAAAGAAAACAAAATGGAAGAGAAAGTAGCTAAGCTAAGAAGCCAGCATTGTACCCTGTATAAATTATCTGGGAAGAAGATCATGGACAACAAATGATGATGAGCAGAAAAGCTTTCTCAAAGGGTCTTCTGTTACACTGTCCCAAAGCAACACACTCTTACTCCCATTATATACATATGCTTGTTCAAGACCTCTTGTTATCACATTTTAATATACTAAATGCTCCTTTAGTAGTGCCCCAGAATGAGATGAGGAAATATAAATACCAACAAGTTTTGGATAAGGTGGCTACATGGATGGAAGTTGCATTATAGAACTTTATGTTTGAAATGTATTGGCTTGAAGAGTTTCAGGTGTTGCCCTAACTTCCAAGTTCCCCAAACCACTTGAGCATCTGAAGGATTTGCTAAAAGTCTGGACCCATATTTCACAAACTTTTTGAGAATACTCCCACAGAGCTCCTAACTCGGCTTAAAAATATTAACAAGGAGTCCAAGAGTGATTTAGAAAATAGTCTCAAAGTATCGGAGCCCAGCAATGATACAAATGCACTCTAACGACTATCTTGTGGCTAGTTTCTACAATTAGGTAGCACTGTTAGTATGATGCCAAGTTGAAAAAATTAGTCACTTAATGACAATCAAATGTCAGACTGCATGAGTAGTTTATAAAGTCATCTGTCACTCCATCTCCATTTTTGCCTGTTTCCATCAGCCACTGTGTAGAATATAGGAAAAATATCACTCCAAGGCAATCAGCAGCTGCTGTAAGCTTTTAAGGCGGAATTTAAAAAAAAATTATGACTATTTATACCGCCAAGGAGTCATTTTAATTCCCAAAGAAATCAATGTAAAATACCGTGCTCAACAATTCGAGCATGCCCAGTTGTCTAACAACACATATTGTTTACACAATTTTTTATATAAAGGCTGCTATATCAGATGAGATTGACAGATGAATATATAGGGGACTGAAGCTAGACAGGGCTAGAAGAGCTGGAGTGGAGCAGTGTGGATAGTGGATGAGAGAGTGGCTTCAGATCTGGTTGAACAGGAGGCAGAGGTGGATGGCTTGATAAACTTTCAATGTCATTATTTTTTTTTTTTTTACAATATTTAATGTATTAAATTTTGTTCCTTATTTAGTTGTAGGTGACTATATGGTGAATTTTAAGTAATAACACATGTTATTCAAATTTATTTTTTAACTTGTCCATAATGTTCTTATACAATAATTAAATTATTTTTAAGTGTTAGTTATTGTTTGTTGTGCCATTTGTTTATTAGTGGATTCTAATATATATATTTTTCTGTATGATCTGTAATGAATTGAAATCATTTGTATAACAAAGAAAACCTCTAACAGTTTTGATTTGGAATGTGGGGGTTTTAGTGTTAATCAGTAATTTAGTGATGATTGATCTACTAATGTTTTAACAATTATGAAAAGTGGAAATATTTTATTACATTCTGGTACAATCCCATAGCATTAAATGTTGTCTTTCTGGCATTTTCTCCTGTGCTTAAGAAACTCCTACGCCTTTTAAAAGTCCCCCTCTTTACTCCGAACAGTTTTTCAACTCAGGACCTTATTAAGGACTGAGATGCTTTGTGAATAACTTTTATCTTTACCAGGATTTAGTCTTAACTCTAGGGGAAAATCTTGTCAAACGTCAAAATTGTAAGAATGTTCTTAGAATTTTATCACTAGGACCTAGTTTTACTACTAGAAAATCTTTGAATATAGCCCCTGTTCTATGGCAGCTACAACTCTGCCAGAATTTCTGGTACTACTAACATCCTTTTAACAACTTTATGCTAGATACTGCAGGGAATTCTTCAGTAGTCTAAGCTTGTGGTTAAACAACATAACATTGGGATGGTGGTTATAAAGTTAGGCTCAGTATAATTTAGTACTTACACTGAGGAAACATATCACCTTTCTAAAATTCAAGATTTTTCTAAGACGGCGGAGCGGATGATCACAGCAGCCCGGCGATCTGCACGATTTAGCGGCATTCTTTTGATAATGTGTGTTTTTATTTCACTTTTTCTGAACCAAATTACAATCTGAATTATGCAGTACAGCAGGACTCAACTGTTCAAGGTTTTGGACCACAACAACCACCACAATCTTAATGATAGCTGCTGGGACTCCATGAGATTCAGAGGCCCGTGGTCTTTATTTTCATTAGCCCTCTGCTAAAATGGTGCAGACGGCAGAAGTACAGGAAACAGAAGAGGGGGAAAAGAATGGGGTTGAGGGCTAAGCCTAATGCTAACCTCCACAAGCCATCCCAAGCCTCTTTCTCACCAACTCCCAGTCCAACTTGGTTGGACTCTTTCATCCCACACGCTGTGATTGAGCTAATAGGCCATGCTCTCTTCAGAGCGGACAGGACCAAAGAGTCCAGTAAGAAATGGGGAGGAGGACTGTGTGTGTACGTAAACAACAGCTGTTGTACTAACGACATTCACTGCTGTCTGGAAATAGAGTATCTGATGGTACAGTGCAGACCTTTCCACTTGCCAAGAGAGTTCACGGTGGGTGTTATAATTGCAGTCTATGTGCCGCCACAAGCTAACGCTAAATCGGCCATGGAGATGCTACAGTGCTCTATTAACAAACAGCTAACAGCGCACCCGGACTGTGTTATAATTGCGGCATGAGACTTTAACCACACAAACCTGAAGTCTGTCCTGCCTAGATTTTACAAAAACGTGAACTTTCTGATGAGGGATAATAACACTCTAGACCAGGTCTACATCAACATTCCAGATGCCTACAAAGCCACCCCCCTGCCACATCCCGAAATTTCAGATCATCTCTCTCTGTCCCTGGTCCCTGCTTATAAACCTCTAATCCACAGAGAAAGGCTAACAGTAAAAACAGTTCAGGTGTGGACTGAGGAAGCCACCGCAGCCCTACAGGACTGTTTCGACATTACAGAGGTATTTGCAGAGGGGACAGACCTGGAGGGTCACACATCTACTGTTCTCTCTTACATCAACTTCTGTAGTGAGTATGTAACTACAACAAAGGCTATTAAAATTTTCCCGAACCTAAAGCCATGGCTAAACAGCGAGGTGTGAGATGATGCTTTCAAGGCAGGTAATCAGCAGGCATACACAGAGGCATGTCTGTCCCTGCTGAGGGGCATCAAAAAGGCCAAGCGTAAATACACACAGCACATCGAGGAGCATTTCAACAGCAACAACTCCAGGGACATGTGACAGGGGATCAAGTGACACCCTGATCCAGTACTTTGCCCGCTTCAACCAATGTAACAGAGAGGCCCACACCTATCCTTCTTCTCCAGAGAGAGATGACACCCCCTTCCAGCTGCAGTAGAGTCAGGTCAGGGACATGCTGCGCAGAGTCGACATGAGGTAAGCAGCTGGGCCAGACGGAATCACAGGAAGGGTACTTAAGGCATGCGCAGACCAGCTAGCGGAGGTCTTGACCACCATTTTCAATCCCTCGCTAATTACAAGCAAACAGATCACAGGCAAGGATGGTTACCTTTACTAATCATTTAAACCTGTGTGTGTCAACTTGTGTGTTTGTTATCATGCCAAAACTTCAAGGGTGTGAAAACTTTTGATCAGGATCATTTGGGTAGTTTCTGTTGTCATTATGATTTAAAAAGGGCAAACACAATTGTTTGATATTAAATGGCTTCACCCAAAGAAAAGTTTTTGTATTATCATTCATATTCTCTGAAAAGTGGCCAGAAAAATCATAAAATTCTGCCAGGGTATGTAAACTTAGGAGTACAACTGTATATTATCTTAAAATGTGATGAAGAGTCACCTTTATCTGACTAAAATCAAGATTCAAGAAAATTTCAAATGACTCAATACTATTCTACATTTTTTTGCCTCAACACAGCCTCTTGTTCTGCTTGAAGTTAAAATATATAAAGTTAATAGCGTTAAAATGTTTTTAAACATTTAAACCTGAGCTATACTTATCAACAGAGAACTGATATACTGTATATCCTGAAGCTAGCATGTTAACTAATGTATAATGTATAAAGTAATTAAGTGATGCTGGCCCATTGCATTATACTGTCTATTTTATTTTCATTGTCACATGGAGGAAAGTTAGTGCTTTCCCAATGTCAAAGAAGCAAATTAGGCAAAGAATCAAAAGTAGGGCAGTTTAGGATCTTGCCTGTTATTGTGAAACAACAGCTGTCCCTTATAGAGAGGTATTCTATATAATGCACCTTTTAACGCAAGCCATTTTCTGAAACACTGTTAATGTGCCCCGGTTTTACAAAACCAGAAGGTGTGATATACAGATACTCTACATTCCATTAGCAGCTTTTGGCTATGACTGCCTTTAGACCTCCCTCTATTTAAAACACAGATGAACTGCTCTCTCTAGCAGTATTTTGTGTTACTGTCTTTTTTTTTTTTTTTTAATCTATACCTCACAATTTCCAGTTGAAGGCACTTATGAGCTCTTTCCTTTTCCACAGAATGGGGGCAATGCAAGTGTGCCACACTAATTCCTAAGTTCACAAGTTCAAGTTGCTTTTGAGAGACAGTATGTAAGTGAGACAGAGGTGGGCTAGATAGTGTGACCTCAAACTGATTACAAATAAGGACCATGCTCAGTAGCTTTTAATCTTCAGCCAAATACTACAGAGATGAAGCCTGTGCTTGGACATGCAAGCATTTTGGAGTGTTATGTAAATGTGTGCAGACCCAAGTTCACTATGACTCTGACTGTCTGCATATTATAAAATGTACTTGTTGTACAGTACTTGTTGCTTTTTTAAAAACACTGATCCATTATTTTTTAACTCACTAAGGAAAGTAATTTGTCACACCACGTGTTACATTACCGTTATACTACTCTACAGCATCACCTGAGATGCACAGGAAAAAAAATATAAAATTAAACCTTCCATATCCTAAGTGCAAATCCATATCCTACATACACAAAATCTTTAGTTACACATTGTTGTTCTTTTGAACAACAACTTCAAAGTAATATATACATTTCCAAAGTAATGTACGTATCTCCACCACTTACAGCTATACACCGTATTCTCATTATATCCCATTATTGACAGATAGAGGAAGTGGCAGACAACCGTGTACTCCAGTTTCCTGCCACATACCAAAGACATTCAATGGTTCAGGTTAGTTGGTGATTCTAAATTGCCCTTAGGAAGAAATGTGAGTGTGAATGGTTGTCTGTCTCTATGTGTTAGCCCTGTGACAGATTGACAACCTGCACCAGGCTTTAACCAGCCTCTCGCCCTGTGATGGCTGGGATAGGCTCCCACGACCCAGAGTTGGATAATCCATCCATCCATTCATTTTCTTCTGCTTATCCAGGGCTGGGTCGCAGGGGCAGCAGCCTAAGCAGAGAAGCTCTCCAGCGTGCAGCGTGTCCTGGGTCTGTCCCGGGGCCTCCTTCTGGTGGGACATGCCCAGAACACCTCTCCCAGGAGGAATCCTAGTCAGATGCCCAAACCACCTCAACTGGCTCCTTTCGATGTGGAGGAGTAGCATCTCTACTCTGAGCCCCGCTCGAATGGCTGCACTTCTCACCCTATTTCTAAGGGAGAGGCCAGCCACCCTTCGGAGAAAGCCCATAAGTGAGGGTAGGGACGTAGATCGACCAGTAAATCGAGAGCTTCACTTTTACGCTCAGCTCTCTCTTCACCATGATGGACTGGTATAGCGTCCGCATCCCTGCAGACGCGGCCCCAATCCATCTGTCAATCTCTTACTCCCCTCTCCCCTCACTCATGAAGAAGACCTCAAGATACTTAAACTCCTCCACTTGGGGCAGCAACTCATCCCTGACCAAGAGTGGGCACTCCACCCTTGTTCCAGCTGAGGACCATGTTCTCAGATTTTGAGGTGCTGATTCTCATTCCCGCCGCTTCACACTCGGCTGCGAACTGCTCCAGTGCGAGCTGGAGGCCACCACCTGATGAAGCCACATCATCTGTGAAAAACAGAGATGAGATTCTGAGGCCACCAAAGTGGAAGCCTTCTGCCACCTGGCTATGTCTAAAAATTCTGTCCATAAAGATTATGAACAGAATTGGTGACAAAGGGCAGCCATGGTGGAGTCCAACACCCATTGGGAACGAGGCCGACTCCTGCCATAGTTGTACAGGGACTGAATGGCTCATAGCAATGGGCCAGACACCCCATACTTCCAAAGCACTCCCCACAGGACACTCCGAGGGATGCGGTCAAATCCCTTCTCCAAGTCCACAAAACAAATGTAGACTGGTTGGGCAAACTCACACGCACCCTCAAATATCCTTCAGAGGATAAAGAGCTGGTCCAGTGTTCTGCGACGAACGAAAACTGCATTCTTCCTCCTGTATCCGAGGTTCGACTAACGGACGAACTCTCCTTTCTAGTACCCTGGCATAGACCTTCCCGGGGAGGCTGAGGCATGTGATCCCCCTGTAGTTGGAGCACACCCTCCAGAGTTGGATAAGAGGAAGCAAATGGACAGATGAATGTTAGTTGGTTAGGTTTAGGCATTAAAAACATGGTTAGTGTCAGGATGTAAAAACTAGGTTACGTGGTTAGTATTAGTTAAAAAAAACAAAAAAAAACAAACAATTTTGTAAAACTGTGGGGTGTGCTGAAAACTATATAACAATTGTCACTTCTTGTAAAGCTCTGTTTCCTTAGTTGCCATGGTGATGTGTCTCCGCTTTGTCTGGACAAACTGCAATCACAAAATATATTTCTGCAAACAAAAACTATACTTTCTACTGAAATGTATGAAATACAAAGTCACACTGTCACAAATAAATAAATAAATAAATAAATCATGTGAATGAAGCTAAAGAAATTGTGACTATTTAACATATTGCTATAACACTGGGCTGGAATGACACCGTTGCATTAGTGGAATTTTTGCTGTGGAACTGGAAATTTTGGAGATTATGATGAATAGTCCAGCATTTATGTAGATGCATACGTGGGTTATTCCATGGAAAATTAGCATTAATGGTTTTGAAGGTGTTTCCCATCTCACCCCTTCAGTATCTTTTTTTTTGTACATAACTTTACCCAATCTAATGAAACCATGCAAGTTGTTACAATGTTACTAATTGTCCCAGTTAAAGATGCTAGAGGTAGATATTTGTGGGTTGAAATTTTTTATATTTTAAGTTGCCTTATTTTTTCCAACAATTTTTGATTCATACCCTCCACATAAGTTATGTTAAAAACTTAAAACAAATCAATTTTACATTCAAAGCATCACAATTTTAAGCCAAAATGTCATTGTTGTTGTTTTTCAGAACTCTTTTCTCTATCATCAACTTTGAGCACCAAAATCATAGCAAAACCCCACCAATTTAATGTCTATGATGTAGTTAACACACACAAACAAAAGCATTGGTGACCTGGATGTTTATGTGATTCAATAGGAAATGTGTTCTTTGGGCAAACTTTAAAGGGTCATGTCCCCTTCTGGGAAAGATGAAAATGATATTACACCTACATTTTGATATCAGGCTCATCTTTTAGCTGATTCCTACATAGTCATTTTGTAACACTCAAATTTGGAGACGTAAGCAGTTGTTTGATAGTGTTAAGTTCCTGTTCTGTCATTTTGTACAGTTGGCCTGCTTCATCAAATTATAATGTGTAACATAACATTTGTATTTTCTATGGTACCAAGAAAATAAATGTGCAGGACGTTCAGCTTCATGACAGCTAAATGTTCTCATTTAGAACTATTGCAAGATACCATGCGCTGTTGTAGATGTTGTCACAGTAATATTGCCAATCTGGACATTGGTTGTAGTTTCTTCACCAGACAACCTGCTAATTTTAAGTTTGGTTTGATCAACTGGAACAAAGTTGTAATTATTTCAGGTTCCTTATACTGTCTTGATGGATTCAGAACTTTCTGTCAATGTCAATGGATGATTTGTGATAAATGCTGGTTGAAGGATGAAATGCCATCCCACAACAGTGTCACCATCTGGTGACAAGCATGAAGAGGAGGTGCCAGGCTGTTGTGGCTGCGTATGGTTTTTCCACATGCTATTGAGGCCCCTGGTTGTTAAATGAATAAATTGTTAAATCGCCAACACTGACTCCTCAGGACATGCGTTAAACTCTGCAAGTATTTGGTGGTTGCAGTTTTCCTAGCACCCTCTTCATGGTTCCCATTTGCCTGTGGGATCCCCAGCAACTTGTAACTATCTTTAATATCTGCAATGTTGCCTTCTGATAGTATAGTCCCCTCAGTTTTGCCTTCCCTCTCTTTGTTACCATCCGACTATGCTTCTGCAGTCTGACGTTCCGATGTTGCTGCTTTAGATCCTAGTGGTGTGGATCAGCGAACTGATGTCTCGTTCACTCCTGGCATACAGCTTGATATCATCCATGTAGAGGAGGTAGCTAATGTTTGCTCCATTCCGTAGTGGGCATCCATAGCCAGTCTTGTTAATGATCTGGCTGAGAGGGTTCAGGCCTATGTAGAACAGCAGTGGGGATAGAGCATCTCCTTGGTAAATACTGCACTTGATGGTGACTTGTGCAATTGGCTTGAAGTTGGCCTCTAGTGTTGTTCTCCACATTCCCATTGGATTCTTGACAAAGGCTCCTAGGGTCCTGTTGATCATGTATAGGTCAGGCATTCCAGGATCCATCTGTAAGGCATTGAGTCATAGGCTTTCTTGTAGTCAATTCAGGGAGTGCACAGGTTGGTCAGTCTGGTCTTACAGTCTCGACTGACTGCTCAGTCGTAGCTGGTGTTTTGCTCCTCTGGTGTTTCTGCCAATTCTTTTCTGGGCCCCCCTCATGTATTGACCCATGTGCCTGTTCATCTTAGCACAACATGGAAGCTCCTGTCAGACATCATAGCGACTAAGGCAGGTTATTGGCCGATAGTTGGATGAGACCAGTCCCTTCTGGGGATCTTGGGATCAGGACTGTCCAGCTTTCGGTTAGCCATTCGGGGTGCGTCTCATCCATTGGCAGCTGGTTCATTTGTACTGCCAGGCGCTCTTCTTGAACGTGGTCAGGTTGTTGAACTGCATAAGCAGGGTCTCTCACAGCGCGCCATCGCTGCTGAGGTGGGACGCAGTAAGACAGTCATTTGGAATTTCTTAAATGATCCTGA
>VUQS01044015.1:2500-13585 GCA_015108495.1 Heterochromis multidens
GATGGATGAATGGAGTTCAATCCAGTATTTGTTGAGTGCCGTGCTTCACTTGTACAATATTTTTGGTATTATGCATAGAGAGCAATAATGTAAAAGTTTGATTTCATATCACTCTTTCAGTGTTACCAAATCTGAATGTATATAGTGGCTATTTTCTTTGCATTTCACTGATTCACTTATGTTTATACTTAAGTTATGAAAATAATTTTGCTTCTGCTACGAAAACAAATCTGAACACTCTTCTAAGCTGCTCCTGCATTTCAACAAAAAGGAAAAAAATGATCAAAGTAGAATTCTGTTTAAATATTTTACTTTTAGGGTCCTAGTCTTGCGTATGTTGGCTTATTGGGGCACTATATTAGTCTTTATTAATCCACATCTGTTCTTTATGACAACTATGTCAAATTAAAATGTGCTAACAATATTATTACAATTATTTCTCACATAGCAGCTGCATTTGAGTTCCTCTTATGTCCTAGTACTGTTTGTGTTGCTGTCCAACAGGATGAGCAGAGGACCGAGATGAGGAAGAAAAGCCTCCTCATCCTCATCTATCACCACCTGCTGGGGCAAGGGTCAGTATAAAGTTGTGTGTGTGTGGATACATTATGTGGCGATCAAAAAGATGTACTTTTTTTAGTATGTTTTTAGCATAAGGTTTAGATATAGACTCTTAAAATGGGTGGCTGAGTTTCTTTGATCAGAGCAGCTAAAAAATGTAAACTCGCTCTTTGCAAAACAGAATGGCATTGCCAATTTATATTGGATACATGGTAACAAGCCAGCAAAAAGGTCATATTAGTGTGCTTGTATACAAAAAGTAAAGATAAGTGCAATCTATCAAGACAGCACATCAAAAATCGGGTCCTTGCAATGTGTCTGTGCACCAGCTATGTAGCTGCAGCAGTGGCCTTGGACCAGGAGACAAATGGAGGTGTGAGGAGGTTCGAGGTTAGTGATAACATCGATCTGGAGATGGTGTTGATGGAGTACGAGAGCTACCACTACGTCAAATTCCAGAAGTATCCCAAACTTATCAGAAGAATAGTAGAACCAGGTATAAGGCCTCTGCTGAAACACTGAGCAGCACTGAAAATGATATCTCATGTTCTGTGAAATTACTGAAATCTAACTTATAGTCTTAACAGGTTTTTTCTGATGTTTTGGTTTTTTTTTTTTCTGTCAAGGTGAAAGAAAACATCCAAGACGTAGTGCAGCCAAGAGGTGAGTCAGTCACAGACATAAAGTATGCTGTCCCACTCACAGGATAAGTAAAATACACAACAAAAACTGCGTTTTCATGATGAATTTGCAGAAGTATAACAATATTATAAAGTGAGTCTGCCATGCTTGATAGTAAAAGTATGATATTGGTTTGAGACAGTTAAAAAAATATGTGTGTTCTGTCTTTTTATTTGTCCTCAGAAGTCCCTGTTCAGCTGTGAAACCTCTTCCAAAAATCAACCCATCCATGAACCCAAACTCAGGAAACGGAGCCAAGAAGGCAGCCACTAGTGTACATGCAAATTTGGAAAACAACACAACTAAGTACTCTGAAACAAAACAGTAATTATTCTGACATCTATCTTAATTTCCCAGGAGAATGGTGCCTCTCTTGCTCCAGAGTCATTGGAATTTGGTCTCAGTGTTTCGTCATTCAAAAATGGACCAGCTGAGTCCACCATGAACAGGAAGGTACTAGAGAAGCGATTACTCTGTGAATTAGAAGCAAACCTCATCATCCCAATTAAAGTTAATCACACATTTTCTATTATGATTTTTATGACACGGTTTTCATTGTATAATAATGCTGCAATGCATGACAGAATTGTTTTTGTCTAATTCATTACTGCATAAACCAGCACCTTTAAGTCTTGAGGTAGACTTCAAGGGTCGCTGTGCCAAATTGCTCACAAATGCAAAAACATTTAAAAAAAAAAAGTTTTCACCCTTTTATCAAATTTTAAAACAAAATAACTGCAGTCACTTTTCTTCCTATTATGCCATAGCTTAATGTGTAACAATCTTCTATTATCTGTCCTGGGGGCAGATGGCTGATGCCAAAGGTGCAATCCAGGATGCTGTCAGAAGAGCTGGCATTGATTCAGACCACATGGTATTTATGCTGCAGCCTTTGAGCTAAACGGAGTAATAAAAAAGGTCATAACATGCAGACAAGGTCATCTGTGAAACATGTAAAAATATATTTTGGTAACAGTCTGAATTGTATAAAATACTACAAATAAAAATGGTAGTAATTCTACATAAAGTACTACATTTATACTAATATTAATGAATCTATGTTGCAGGAACGGCTATTGAAGCCCCTCAGTGGCTTTTCTGGAATGAGCGGTGAGATGAGGGAACTAGCTATGATCATCAGCAGGGTACCACACACACACACACACACACACACACACACTCACCTTAATAAACGAGCATGTAGGGAAGCTGATTTTATCTTGATTTGTTCCTTGGAATATAATGTAAAAATGTGAAAATCCCCTATATGACTCTTGCTGAATGTGTCCACTAGAGAGCAACGAGGAGCTTTGTTTTGAATGAATTGATCTTTTGTATTAATGAAGGCCCAGGCTCTATCCATTTCCCTTATCCGATGTTTCATTCTAAAAGACACCTTTTTATGCAAGCGGGACATATGTGGTGGCCCATTTCTGGCTTATGTCTTCTACATGCATCACTCATTCTCTTTTTGTGTGTGTGTGTGTGTGTGTGTGTGTGTGTGTGTGTGTGTGTGTGTATGTTTTTCTAAAGGACATCTATTTGCACAGTCCCAATGTGCGATGGGAGGACATCATTGGTCTGGAAGATGCCAAGCGATTAGTCAAAGAGGCCGTCGTTTATCCCATTAAGGTGCGGCCGCTACCCGAGCATGCTGGTATTTCAGCTCCGGTCGCCCATCTTCGATTCTGAATACATCTCCTTTAAAGGGCTTAAAGAGAAGGAGGGCAGTGGGGTCAGGCCAGTCTATTAGACTGACATTAAATCTATACCTGGGATATTATGGTAACACAGATACACAGATGGATTGGAAGACACATGTGGAATGCCATGTAGAATTTATTATACACTTTCACAATCACACAATTTGTGCCTCTGCGAATAGATAAAAACTGGCACACACACACACAGAAATACATGCACACACTTCTGTCATCATCACCCAGACCTTTCTCATGGATATGATGACAACAAATCAGGTTGTCTGCATTCTCTTGACATTTACAGACGAAGATGAGGACTGATGTGTCCATCTCCTTGTATATATTTTGCTGTCTTGTTTTATTGAACACCGTCCCTCCACCCTCCCACCATCCTAAACTTTTGTCTCTATTATTATTCATTCTCTGAGCTATAAGGTCAGTTTGGTAATTTGAGTCAGCCTGTGTTTGCCACCTAAAATTCAGACTAATTTGTGGTATGTGGTATTTGCAGCACTGACTCAGCTATACATCAGGCTTATCAGGTTTCTTTGCACAGAGCTCAGCTTGCTATTGGTCTGCTGAAAATGGAAATGCAATGTATTCTCAAAATGAACTTGGATGTGATTTACCCAAGGTTTATCTATACTGTTTTATTCATATTTCACACTCATTCTTTGATTCACTCTCTCCTCAGTATCCCCAACTCTTTACAGGCATCCTGTCTCCATGGAAGGGTTTACTGCTCTGTGGCCCCCCAGGTAAGGACTCAAATGCAGGATATTAAAAAAAAAAATGTCAGGGGCTTACTATAAAAACTTACCTTACACTGACTCACATACACAGGTACAGGTAAGACGTTGCTGGCCAAGGCCGTGGCTACAGAGTGTAAGACAACCTTCTTCAACATCTCAGCTTCCAGCATTGTCAGCAAGTGGAGGGGAGACTCTGAGAAACTGGTCAGGGTAGGTTGTCATTTCAAGACTTAGAAGAGTTCAGCAGGTTCATATACTATACTTTGTGTTTATGTAGTTTGGATTAGTGGAAATTATTTAATGCATGTGTGTGCAGGTTCTATTTGAGCTGGCCAGGTACCATGCTCCATCCACAATCTTCCTGGATGAGCTTGAGTCAGTGATGGGCCAGAGAGGAAGCAGCATGGGGTGAGCTCAACCACTAAGTGCAGTAAAATGTAGATGTGTTGCTGAGACTGTCCACAAAAATTCTGTTTACTGTTTTTTAGAGGCGAGCACGAGGGGAGTCGCAGGATGAAGACAGAGTTGCTGGTTCAGATGGATGGACTAGCAAGATCAGATGTCCTGGTGTTTGTACTTGCTGCCTCCAACCTACCTTGGTAGGTTAATAACATACAAATTTATGCTTATTTGTCTCTCAGTTGCATTTATAAATAAAGAGGGAGACAGAAAAATACAACTTCCATCTTTCACAATTTTCAGCCACTGGGAATTCATTTTTTAAAAAAAAGTGACACTTCATTTTCTTGACTAAGTGTCAAAGTCACAGCTGTATAGATAAAAAGATGAATATTAGGAGAACTATAAATATGCGACAGTTAATACTTGTTTCTAATAAATCAACTCTCAGGGAACTGGACCACGCAATGCTGAGGAGGTTAGAGAAGAGGATTCTAGTGAGTCTTCCCTCTTCACCAGCTCGCCAAGCCATGATTTCTCACTGGCTGCCTCCTCTCAGCTGCACAGGAGGGGTGGAGCTACGCACTGCACTGGACTATGAAACATTGGCAAAGGTGTGTATGGGGTTTGTCAAGTGTTTAATCGTTATGTTTCACATTTTCTCTATTACTAATATAATTTCATTAAAAAATATAGTTCTGCTGTCTTGAAAGAAATGTGTTCACTCATGTGCTTCTGTACATTTGTGTGTGTGCGTGTGTTCCAGGAGATGGAGGGCTACTCTGGCTCTGATATAAGATTGGCATGTAAGGAAGCTGCCATGAGACCAGTTCGAAAGATCTTTGATGCTCTGGAGTCACATCAGGATGGTAGGACAACACACACAGGTCAAGACCAACCCTTACAACAGCCACAGCAATGTAGCCTTACTGGGATTCTTTTTCGCAGATGACACAGACATGCCTGCCATCCAACTGGAAACTGTAACAACAGCTGATTTCCTGGATGTGATTGAACACACCAAACCCTCAGCACGAAACCTGATGGACAGATACACAGCCTGGGAGAGAGAGTACGAGTCTGTCTGATAGTCATACACACATAAGAGAAAAGACTTTTATAATAACACCACTAAATGTGTAGATAACTTGTTTTTACTGTTACAAATTTACATCCTGCACTAGGCTAATAATTTAAACTGTTTCCTAAGCTGTGGATATTTGTGACATGCTACTGTAGGTTAGAGCAGTGCGCACTTTATTAGCTGAGGAACTTTGAAAAACACTCTTTTGACATTTAGGAAAGATTTTAAAAAAAGAAGTACTGAACAAGCCTATGACACTATTTTACTTGAAGCACAATAAAAAATTAAAATTAAAAAAAGTTACTGGTTGAATCACGTGTTTTCTTTTTTATTATTTGAAAAAATGTATACATCCTAATACAACAAAACTGTTGTTATGGTGACTGGTACTTCTCAAACATATTTTACTACAATTCCTTTTCCTCCAGACTTGCAGATGGAAAACACAATCAGATGGACTACTTTGTGTACTCGAGTCAAACTACTATAGCATGACTGTTTTCCCCTTATCAGGATGTTCTGAGGAGAATAATTTAGTATCTTAATTCTCTCCACTGTTGAAACTGTGGAAGTTTATTTTTACTCGTAGCTTATAGCAGATTTTGCAGGATGTGTTCGACAGCATCTGGGAAACTGTCGCATGTCAGGTGAGGAGCTGGGCTTATTTTATTCTCATCCCCTTCTCTGTATTTACCTAAAAGATGACACGATAGAAAATGGACTATTAGCAATGAGAAAAAAAAATGATAGAAAAAGTACCACAAAATGTACAGTAGGTTGAGTGGAAGAGAAAGATGAAGAGATAATGTTCACACGCCATCATCCTCTGAGGATGAACTTGGAATAAAAGAAGCATAAATTCTACTTTTTTTGTGCTTGAGCAACATGTTGTTAACTGAATCTTCGTAGAGAGGGAAAGGGAAGAGTGGGAAGATGAAATGAAACTTAAACGTTTACTGTTTTTCAACTCACCAGTTCTGACAAGAATACCAAACATTCCTGCATTTTGAGCTCCGCCTACATCATCTCTGGCATCCTGTAGTTAAAAAAAAACAAAAAAAACACCATAGACCAACTTTTAGTAAAGTGTACGGGCATTAATCCAGTTACAGACTGGTAAAGAAATAGACACTTTATTTTAATTACTGGGTTACTCAATGTAAATGCCACCATTTCCTTTTATTTTTACTGTTACTACTGGGAAAAAGAGAAAATAAGTTTTTAAAATGAGTAAATGTTATAGGAGCTACTAAACCTGTCATAGGCTTGATATTACAAAAAATGTACACAGTATATGAGAATGCCACTTGCCACTGCTTTGTACACGTATCAGCAAAACTCACTTTCTTTCATAATTGACTTTATACTTACATCTCCTATCATGACAGCTTCACTGGGGCTACATCCTAAATCAGACAGAGCCTATTAGAAGAAACCAAGCATCAGAAAATGAGAAGAGGCTTCAACAGTTGTTAGCACCAAAAATCATTAAAACAATTCAAATACTCAATACATAAATAGATTGTATGGGCTCTAAAATCTTAAGTAATACTGTTTTGACATATTTGTTATAAATGCAAAAAATACTCTTATTACATGAGGAAAAAAAACAAAAGGTTTAAAATAAAACCTGTGTAAAAAATGTCTTTTCCGGCTTTCCAACTACAGTAGCTTTACAGTCGGTGGCATATTCCAGTCCCGTCACGAAAGGCCCAGGTCCAAGGGCCAAACCATCCTTACGTTTGTAGTAGCGAGCCTTATGGATGGCGATGAGAGGAGCTCCATCCAGAATCATTCTAGAAAGAAATACACATTAAAAACAGTAAAATTTTAGAAAGCAGATTCACAAACACAAAATTTATTTTATGGTCTCATTTAGACCCATTTTAGAAGAAATAAGACATAACTGTACAATATGGACAAAGATGGCCAATTTAAAGGCTCGTTTTGGTATTACTGTATATCAAAAAAGGAAAATAATACAGACAAAGAAATACCTGATATCTTCACTCAAAAACAAAAAGTTTGAGTGTTCGCTGAAGATTGTTATGAATACGTTTAGCACCTGAAAGCCTTGTTGAGTGTGGAGTAGTTGAAATGATCAGGAGCGAGTCCAATGACGACAGCATTTGGCTCTGACGTGTCAATCCCTGCAAAAGGAAAAAAAACATACAAAACAGAAGTTTTTTTTTTTTTAAACCTTTTTATTTGATCATTATTAATTTATATCTTTATATTATATTTTTTATAATAACTTCTAAAGAGCTACAGGTTCAGGAATTTGTTGTGCCTTACTTTTAAAATAATGTTTGATGACATTAGAATTTTTGTCATCTGGGTTTCTGACACTATTTTGACAGCAAACTAGTTATTTATGTGTTATACATAAATCATTTGTTGGATTTATAAGATGTCTGATTTGGCTACTGAAACAAGTGACTTCAAAAAGAAGGAGAAATAAATTCAGGTCTCCCTCTGTCCCTAACACACACACACACACACACACACATCCCCACCCTCGTACCGGTGAAGTCTTCCAGTGCACTGTCTTCCACCAGCAGCAGGGGTCTGTGTTTTTTCTGCTCTAACAAACTCCTTGCTGCACTCAGAGAAGTGAAGATCTCATTTTCCTGCATATTAAAGTTAATTTTGAAAAGCAAGATTACACAAGGTCAAAATGTCATTAGAATTCCTTCATTTTGTTGATCTATTAGGTAAATCACTAGTTTTGTTTTTCTTCTCCTAACTTTGACTTCTGTAATAAAATTTTTTCGTGACTTTACATTTGGGAAAATCAGACATTACAGAGCACCCAAGATCACAGTGGTTCCTCTTATAAAGGTCATTTTGATTTCTTTTGGTATTGCAATAAAAGTATATGCTATAAGAAAGGGTGTGGCTACTTCACCTGGAGGTTAAAGTTGAGGCGTTGCAGCCTTTCAAATAAGATCTTCTTACTCTCCTTGGTTGTATTGGTCACAAACTTGACAGCGACAGACGCCTGTCGCAACCTGATAAAGCACAAAAACACATACTGCAATTCAAAGCATGTTTACAAGACAGAAAAAAGTTTTTGAGCGTTCAAGTAATGCAAACAAATGATTTTCAGTCCTGCTTTTCATCATACAGTAACATCCTGACTTTTAATGCTCCATTTTATGCCCGTTCCTTGTTCCCTGCTTCCTACCTGTTGAGGGCATCCTGCGCCCCGGGCACTGCTGTGTCTTCTATATGTAGAGTTCCACTCAGGTCAATGAGCACAGCCTTCAGAGCTCGTCTGCCCGCCATGCTGGTGGCCTGCACAGGAAAGAAAGGCGATTATGTCTCAGGCAGTCATTATTTAATAGGTTAATCTGTTATTTTCATAAGGAAACAATAAAAATTACAATATCCTTGAACCAAAGGTGAGCGATATTCTGTAATCTAAAGTTATTCAGATTTACAGTAGCAAATACTTGTATTTAGGAAGTCAGAACCAAGCAATTTTGGGCTTTTTTTTTTTTTTTTGCTTAAAATAATGATCCAAATCCTCTACATTTTTTTTTTGCTTGTTTTGAACAAATCTAAAAGAGTACAAATACAGGATGTTTTCTACATTTTAGATAACACATTAGATAAGACCTGCTTGGAATGTAGTCTCTGATTACGATTTTCTAAACAGCTACATATGACCAAGGTCCACTGTAAATGGAGCTTTACTCAGGTTTAAAAAAAGCTTATTCTTTGATAATAATTTATTATTTTAGAGATTATATGTTCATAATCATAATTCACATTGGTAGTGGCAGAATCTATCAGATTACTGAACAAACTGAGAGGATTACTGACCAGTTTCATTTATGGGTTTCTGCCGAGAATACAGATTTTCGGATTGTGTTCTGTAGGTATTTGATTTCAGGCTATGAGCCCCTATTATTTAGACATATTTGGATTTCTGTCATGTAGTTATCAGTGCAAGGGTACAATTAATGCTCTTAATACCCACCTAAATCCACACACACACAAACACAGAGCCTGTAGGCTACCGATCTAACATCTGCACTCATCTCAACAGACAACAGAAAAAACTGAACTGTCAGGGAAGTGCTGAGATCAAAATCATAAGCCTATTTTATGTGTGTGGTAAAGGTATTAAAGCATAATCTAGAGATGTAACTTGAGATGCTTCACAATTCTCTTACATTTAGGCCTGATATTTTGTACAACATTACTGAACTTTGTATGTTTATTTAATATTTGGCTCAATTGTAGTGTGTGTAGTATGAAGTGGGAAACAGGCAGAATAAGAAACATAACACATATACAGAGCCTTATTCCAAAATGGATTCAATTCATTTTTCCCCTCAAAATTCTACACGCAATACTCCATAATAACAAAGTGAGAAAAGTTTGCTTGAAATTCTTGCAAATTTATTAAAAATAAAAAAATAAAAATATAACATGTACATAAGTATTCACAGCCTTTGCCATGACACTCAAAATTGAGCTCAGGTGTATCCTGTTTCCACTGATCATCTGTCAGATGTTTCTACAACTTGATTGGAGTCCACCCGTGGTAAATTCAGTTGATTGGACATGATTTGGAAAGGCACAATTCAATTCAATTCTATTCAATTTTATTTATATAGCGCCAAATCACAACAAAAGTTGCCTCAAGGCGCACACCTGTCTATATAAGGTTCCATAGTTCACAGTGCATGTCAGAGCATAAACTAAGCTATGAAGTCCAAGGAATTGTCTGTAGACCTCTGAGACAGGACTGTATTGAGGCACAGATCTGGGTTACAGAAAAAGTTTTGCAGTATTGAAGGTCCCAATGAGTACAGTGGCCTCCATCGGGGTAGAAGGGTTTTAATCAGGGAGGTGACCATAAACTCGACAGTCACTCTGACAGAGCTCCAGCATTGCTCTGTGAAGAAAGGAGAACCTTCCAGAAGAACAACCATTTCTGCAGCACTCCACCAATCAGGGCTGTATGGTAGAGTGACCAGATGGAAACCACTCCACAGTAAAAGCCACATGACAGCCTGCCTGGAGTTTGCCAAAAGGCACCTGAAGGACTCACAGACCATGAGAAACAAAATTGGACAATATTCCAGAGGAAAACAGATTATTCAAGCTGTGTGTGATCTAAGTGAAAGGAAAGCACTAGGGAGTGAACCTTTCATGAAATGGCTTAACAAATCTTTAAATAAGGTAGAATTATTTTTTTAATATTTAAGTTAACTATGTTTACCTCGAAAACCTTGAAAAAAAACAATCAATTTCTAAATATTCTAATTATGCTTTTAATGTTTGTTTTATATGTATGGTAACAGGGTTGCAAATCAATTCTAGTATTAGTATTTTCTCAGAAAAAGATGCAAGCTGTTGAATGTAAAGGACTGTGAAAGGCAAGGATGAATGTAGTTTAATGACTAAATGAAGGACCAGGTGAGGGACCAGACAAAGAGCGATTCAGAAGACCCTTATGAGAGAAACAACAAGGGAACAGTTCACCCTGCCCGGGACAGGGTTACCGGGGCCCCGCCCTGGAGCCAGGCCCGGGGAGGGAGCTCGAGGGAGAGCGCCTGGTGGCCAGGCCTTAGCCCATGGGGCCTGGCCGGGCACAGCCCGAAGAGCATACGTGGGACCACCCTCCTGTAGGCCCACCACCCGCAGGAGGCGCCGTAGGGGTCGGGTGCAATGTGAGTCGGGCGGCGGCCAAGGGCGGAGACCCTGGCGGACCGATCCCCGGCTACCGAAGCTGGCGATTGGGACATGGAATGTCACCTCTCTGGTGGGGAAGGAGCCTGAGCTAGTGTGTGAGGTCGAGAGGTACCGACTAGATATAGTCGGGCTCACCTCAACGCACAGCTTGGGCTCTGGAACCAGTCTCCTGGAGAGGGGCTGGACTCTGTTCCAC
>VUQS01044016.1:0-28472 GCA_015108495.1 Heterochromis multidens
ATAGAGAAGTAAAATGTAAAGGTATGACACTGGAAAACGAATGAGTACAATTTTATATTCTTACTCTGTGAGTACCTAGTTTTGCTTTTGTTTGTCTGTAATGCACATCTGTGTGCTGTACTATAGGAATCTGTGTGCAGACAGTACGAGTAATGAAAAGTTGAGGATGGATTGCTATTAAGAGCGTATGAGTACATCTGTAAGGTTCAGTTGCCCAGCATATGGCTGAGTGATGTTCTCTGCCTAGCCAGTGCTGCATTTCCAGTGAACAAACAACAGCATATTTCACAAACAAGCATTGGCTGGTATGCTTAGCCTCAGCGCCACCTCAGATCAACAATATTAATGCACTCCAAATATTAGTTTTCTCCCTCATTACCAAGCTGGTTGGTCTACGCCTGAACCCACAGCAATCTTTGAGGATAAAGATGGCAGGTTGTGTATTTGTGTGTGCATATCAACTCTTTTACTTTGCAATGCTTCTTTCAGCTTGAAGACAGTATTTCATGCCTGGATGATTGTTGTTATTTATTTTAATAGACACAAGTAACTATATACTTCTGAAGAAGAATTCATATCTTTGCATGCACGTGTTTGTGGTTTGGGCAGCAGAATATGAATGTGTTTATACAAGAGTCATGACAGTCTCACTAAAGAGTTGCTTCTCGCTAAGCCTAAGTGGAAGAATAGTAAATAGAGAACAAGAGGAGAGCTGTGCATTGTGATATCCCCATCTGCTGTAAAGTGGGGCACTGACACTTTCAATCTGTTCGCCTTCGTGTTTGTCCCTCCTCCTCAGTGCTCTCTCTCCTCGCCATTATTGCTCTCATCCTTGATCTTCCCTCCATATCTGCTTTTGTCTCTCGTGGGCAAAGCGTCCTTGGTTCTATTTTATACAGTAATCACAGAACTGTATTACAATAACAAAGCTTTGGCTTGAGCTCCACATTGTATATACTAGCTGTTAAAAGCTATCTCATTCATTGAATCAGTTCTTAGTGTTTCATAGTTTTGGAAAGTGTAATGTATCCCTGAACATTTATTTTTTTACCATTCTTTCCCTACACTGTAATTACCTTGTGGGTGTTCAGCTTTCTTTGAGGGACCATGGGAAATGTTTTGCACTGTGTGGATATGATAAAGAATTCAATATGACCACTTTCTCTTGGGGCACAGGGACAAGCAGTGGGATTTTTTTTTTTAAATGTTACCATATTTAGCATCTTCCCATGGTTAGAATCACATGAGAAACAGGGCAAGTTGTCTTCACATTTTACTGCAGTCAGATGCAATTTTAGCTTTGACTATGTTTGGGGAGGGGGGTATACTAAAATTGAGTGTTGTGAGATGCATGCATTTATAGCAAAAGCTTAGCAACTGCAGTATTATCTGTCTTTGTGAGAATACTTCCCTTTGTCTCCAGTGTAGAGAGAGCAGTAGGTAAATTCATTCAATTATCAGCCTTTCAAGCTCCGTTGGGTCAGGAAAACTGTTACATTAGATCCAATCAGTGTGAGATAGCAGATGAATTTCTACCCAATTTGCTGGTGTAAATGTGATTTCCACATACACATAGATACATAATGCCCCTAGTGGAGATGTATTTCCTTTTTAAATTTACCTTAAAGAACTTCTTTATCCAGAAAATTAAGTGTGGAATAGAAATATCAGCAGGTCAAGACTATCTGCAATTTATAAAGCAAATTCTCAAAAGACTATTTCTTAGACCTTTATATCCATTCCTCATGCAATCTCATGACCCCATAAACATGCACTACTTCATCAGCTGTGGTGCTCTTTCTTTATCTCTTAGTCTTACCCATCTAACTGTGTTTGATGCACATCTGCACAATTCTGGTGAGTGAAGAGATTTCTGTGAAGCTAGCATGAGGGATGAGGTTACTGAGAGAAAAAATTACAAGGTGAGGGTCTTCAAATGAAAGAGATAGTGGTGCTAACAGGGTCACAGAGGCTTGTCTGCAATTGACACCCAGTTATTCATTTATCTTCTGGTTTATATATAGGCGTGTGTGTCTGTGTGTGTGTGTGTGTGTGTGTGCGTACAATGTGGCTTTTTATCAGGGACAGGTAGGTTGTGAGTATCTGCACTGGACAAAACCTTTTTTCCTTGCATATGCTCATGTATGTCTATTTTTTTTTCACTGTATACATGTTTGTGTTTTTTTATGTATGTATGAGTATTTGCCATCATTGTTAGGTTGACTGCTTGGATTGGAGTGATTGAGTGAGCAATTTAAAGCTTCACTGGCTCATGCTTCCTCAGACTTAAGGTGTATTGCACAAGAAAAACTGAAGAAGTATACTGTATTATTGTGAAAAAAAAAACCTAATGTATAGATTTCAGCAATGTGGATTACTGCTGTCTAGCTAAGGGGCATGGTATAAGCACACAGACACTTGCGCCTTTCCTCTTACACACTAATGCTTTTTTTCTTTGTTGGACATCCCTGAGGGAGGGCTAATTCCTCAGGAGACTGTGGCGACAAATGAGGTTGGGATAGTGGTGGATTGGGATGTAATGGGGGGAAAAAGGTAGGGAACAAACAGGAGACACTAATGAAGTATGAAGGGCTGAGCATGGCCACATGGTTCCTCTCAAGCACCACCAGTTCGCTCCTCTGTCTGAGCTCCACCTGCCTCAGGGACAGCGGGAGAGAGATGGGTCACTCTAGAGGGAAAGGACTGTTAAAGCAACTGTGTGAATTAAAAGGAAAAAAATAACTTTTCCAATTTTAACAATTATTCTCCATGTTCTGAGCATTTTTATAATTATGCTGCAATTGTCATTCAAGGTAAGCATTAACAGTTTTGACCTGTCTCTTCTCAGCTCGTCACCCCTTTGTACCTGGCACTTTGTGGCGCTACATAAAAATGGCATTGCAAAAATGTCAAAGCTATTACAGTATCACTCACAGAGCCTACTCTCAGCTGAGCTCTTTGCCTGTTATTTAAACTTGCCAGTCTTCATAAGTGCCTACTCACTATTGAATCCACCTAAGTCTTTGTATATAGCAGGACTGTACTACTGCCTTGTCTTTCAAGCAAGGCAGTATTATGGTATGCATGGTGTGATCAAATATGGCTGATTTTTCTTCCATCTTCTTATGGCCCTCCGGACTTTCTGCTATTTTTAGGTTGCTCCCTGGAAGGCCTGTTATAACACTTGCACTTGGGCATGCTCATCCTTTTCTTTTGAACATCCACAAGGTTATGTACCATGAATTTGTACCATCCATGTGCCATTGTGTGTCAGAACACACTGCATTGAAAATACAGGAGTTTTTTTTGGTTCCACCAACTATGTCCTTGCTCAACATGAAGTACAAGGGGAATGGTACTTATCTAACATAGGAGAAAAAGCATACAGATAAAAATGGGAAGTTACCTGTTAGTGTATGTCAACTGTATCACAAGACACATCCAGTATCTGTTGACACTGGCAAAAAGAGTAATGTTGACCAGGAAAGTTTTCAGAGGTATGTGGTCTATAGTGGAAGGTTTTAACTATAAACACTTTTTATTAATGGCTACTCTAAATATTGCCTTTGTTTTGACATGCCTATACATGTCAGGAGTGTGCTCCTTGCCTGGCCTTTGTCTGTCAGCTGCAGGTGACCAACTTTTTATTTTTAATTAGAAAAAAGTCAACAACAAAAACAAAACAAAGAAACCAAGCAACTCAACAAACATCATTCCAATAATTCTGCTATTCAGTCATAATTATATTGTGCAGTAGACTATGGACTTTATAGATATTTATTTATAATTCTAAAACTCTGAGAACATTTTAAAATTCAGTTTTATTAATACTGGGTTAAAGGTGGGTCAGAAACTTAAATTGAATTTATTAGAAAACCTACAGTAGGAAGCGACATGAACTGCGCTGACCGCTAGCTAGAACGAATGGCCCAAAATTTATGTTGCCCTGGCTGCTGCGCTCTCCCTGTACATCATTTTTTGGTGCCTGCTCTACATGTACTAGATGCTCTGGCTCCCTGTCATTTCAAAACATTTATTGTTCATCCAAAATAATAAAGAATAAAGCTTTGGCACTATCCCTACCAGTGAAGGGAAGAAGGTGGATGGCAAGAAAGAGGTTGTGTGTGCATGAGACACTCAGTTCCATATATGTTAATAGATAAGAGCTAATAGATAACATGTTTCCACAACACTGCTTTCCTCCCGAGGTCCCTATATGCACGTAAACTTGTGTCACAAAGTTTCCTTGAACTTGGAATACACACAGAATCAACTTTTCTTCCATGTTTTCATTCACTGTGTGGTTGAACTTAGTGGGGCTGTAGGCTTTGTTTCTATTGGTCGCGTGAATGTACATCACACCACGCAGTGATCAGAGTTCAACTGGGTTGAATTAGGAGGCATGCGCGAGTTCTCCTTGCAGCTGCGCTTGCACAGCGCAAGCAGTAGAAAAGAATGGGTTTCAGAGAGCAGCACAGTGCCGCTTCTGATGTGAAAAGGCCTTTAGTCATTTTTTGAGATTATGTAATGGAAAAAAATTATAGAGACCTGCTGCATATGTAGTATGCTAAAGGCAGAGGAGAAGAGAACCTGTAGGCATTCTTGTGCCGTGGAGGCAAATTTTAATGAGAAGTTGTCCCTTTCACCAAAGAAGCGAAAACGCGAAAGAAAGACACAACGTGACTGGCATCTGGATAAAATGTCATCCTCTTCCTCTTCACCTCAAGCTTCATCTCCTGAACTGAAGTCAGGGTTCTAAAACACGAAAATGTGCATAAACGTGCTTATTTATTCCCGATATTGTTACAAATATTGTCAGCAGATTAGACATTCGACTCTCCCATCTCTGAACAGCTGACAACGAGCCAGATAAACAACAACAGCTGGTTATAAGCTAACATTATGCCAGCTAATGTTGGGCTCGAGCATCCTAAAAATTACACTCTCTCTCTGATAAACAGTTTCATACGATGTAAAAATGTGATCAGGGTTTATTTGCTAAGTGTCCGAGTCCAACATTTTTAGATCCCTTTCAAAGATAGTTTCACTAACGCCAGCCAACACCAGCTAACTGGGTTTAACAGCAATGAACAGAGGCAAAAACAGCAGCACTTACCATGAGAAAAGTTCAGGATGCTCTCAACTACTCACCTCAGTGCCCGAAAAGGGGTCCAGATATTCTTAAACTGGTTGACAGAAAAAAAAAAAAAAAATCATTTTCTGTAGTCAACTGCTATAACTATTTTTTTCTCCAAAGAATAAAAAAATTCATATAAAATATTCTTTAAATTTTAATAATGTTTAATATTTTGGCCATCACGTCCATATCCTGTATATTCAAGTTGATCCTTGGTCCAGCTTTAAGCAGATATGAAGGTGGATGTAGCCACCTCCCTGTAAGAACTGTAAGACACAGTAGCTCCGGTCCTTGTCAGCCTATGTGTGACTAATGCAACATGTTCAAAAACAGCAAAAGGTTGAACAACTGTTTCCCTTGCAGTTTCGGTGCTAACTTGTGATAAGTACTCTGTAGCCTGTTTTTTTCTCATGCCCTTCATTAAAATTTCCCTAATCTGCATTCTCTCCTTCTCTCTATCTTTTAAGTGTATAAGCAAATCTGTATATATGTATGAGTACGCGTGTGTTTGTGCATGTACGTGTGTATGCCAGCTCAGGACTAGGCCCAGGGAGAGATAATGAAATAATAACTCTTATCAACCCACTGCAGACTGAGTGGAGCTCTCTCTTTTGCTCTTTCTCTGTTCTCTGCCTCCTTGTCTTTGCTGCTCCTCTCTCTGCCTCAGCACTCGTCTCTCAGGCTGATTCCCTGACTGATTCTTCCTGCCACTCAGATGCTGCTGCCGGTGCTTGTGATGATCCTGCTGAAGCATACAGTGCTAATCCAGCTGTGGTTGTAGCATGTAGCAATGACAGGAACTGTGTAGGGGGAGAGCATCAGTTTTGATAGATGCAACTTAGCTGAGCTCTGGAGTCTCAGTCAGTTTGTGTGAATGTGCATATGGTGATAGAATTACATAAAGAGACAGTTAAGTTACACAGAAGATTTTATTTGGCAATTATAATGCCAAGATAAGGAGTCTTTAGACTGTGGAAGATGAAAGTCTTTCGCAGTGGCCTCTGCCTCATTATGGATCCAGAGCTGCTCCTCATCCTGGAGATAAATTATTCACAACACAGCCCAAATGAATAATATTCTTTTTAACCCTACTTGCTTCCCTTTATCTCTCCATCGCTCTAACCTGCTTTGCCCACTGAGGTGAGGGTGTAGGAAGGGGACTGGGGTGAGCATTCTTTATCAGAACCTTGAATAAAGGACAGTTTGGTGTCAGTCTATGAACAGTGAGTCTTTTATTACCAAAGCTTTAATAGGCTTCCTCTGGTTCTGCACATCTCATTTGTGCCTGAACACTGGCTTAAATATTGCCTGGCACAATCAAGATGCAAACCTCCCTGTTCTCTTTTTCTCTTGTCTTCTTTCCTTTTCTCTCTATGAGTTACAATGAAGTTTGTAAGAAAATACTTTCTTATAAGTTAACTTTTCTGCATGTCCTTTAGCTTCCTTTACCTTCCCCCATCTTTTCGTCCACTACCTCCATTCTTTTATTGTCTATTGTTTCCTTGCTCATTCACTGCCCATTTCCCACCTCTATCCATCTTAACTTGTCTGCAGTGGTGTAATAATTTAAAAAAGAACATGAAAAAGAGATAGTAGGGATATGGACAGAAAAAAAATGTGAGAAAGGCAAAGAGCAATTGAGAGACAGAGATGAAGGAGCAAAGGTGGGGAAGGAGGAGGAGAAGGCAGAGGGTGGGGCAGAGGTGTGAGGCAGAGAGCAACAGAAGCCTAAGTGATGCTGACAGGGACACATTTGCTCCAGAGCTGTGGAATTGTGCTGTGTGAAATTGAAACGGCAGAGCATCAGGAACAGTTATTTGCAATAAATTTCAACTGCTTTAACACTCTGAATAACCCCCAGCCCACTCTGCCACAATCACCCTGCTACCATCCCCACCATTACTGTTACCGTTACCCATATTCTCTCTTTTTGTCATCTTGTGTCTCTTTTTCTGTCTTAATCCCCCTCTCTCTCATCATTCAATCTTCCTTTCCTGCTTTTGCCCCCTCCTTCCTTGTCTAGTTCCCCTCTTCAACCATCTTTGCACTGCTGGTATCCCTCAGGCCTGCTGAGCATCATGTCCAGGCTTGACAGTTGATGTTCAGGCTTGGCTTTTACACCACAGATCTCGTCCTCCTCCCCTCTCCAGTGTTACATTAAGCAACAGTGACAAGCACTGAGGCTGCCAGCCAGTCAAATAGGAGAATTAAATTGTTTAATTTCATACCTTTTCATTTAGCCACCAACCCAGCCAAAGCATGGGGTGTCAGCGCATCTAATAAATTTGGCACGCATGCTATTTTTTTGAGGCTCTGGCTTGAGGAGGGAGCACTTTGGAGGTGACGGTGGTGTAGCTTTAGCACCTTTCATACAGTGTGCAGTTAATGTATTTATATTAGAATGTAATGGAGTGTTTCTAATAATAAAAGGCAATTTCCAAAATCATTTTGGTCAGCTGATTATGCAAGTCCATTTGAGCTCAAGACGTCTTGTGATAACATTGCCCACAGACCTGTTAAACAGGAAATGGGAAGTGACATGAAGTTCACCATAGTGACCTCGTGCGAGCCTGTGGGTTTTTTTAATGTGCTTATAGACGCAGTGATGAAAATGTTAATTATTCTGAAATCTTTGAATGGTGTGCACCTCACCCCTTATCCATCCTCACACACATAAATGCACGTGCACAAACTCACATAAAATAGAAACACACATACACTTACATTGAAAAATATTAAACAAAGAAGAACAAACAGATGTGCAATTCCAATCAATCCTCTGCATCAAGAATGGCCTCAACACCACTCCAGAGAAACATTGTAAAAGCAATATCCAATCTAGCCTTTAAATTTATGTAGTAGTTCCAGCACCAAACAACTACAGTTGCCCATTGGGTGCAATGATGCATTTGAATGAGGTGTAATAAATGAGATCTATATTTGCACAGGGGATCTTGTCTCACTTGGATGTGGCAAAGGAATTGTTTCACCAATGACACATTTTCCAGCCCTGCTTGAGGTCTTGATGCTGAGGCATGGCACTCTACTGTGCATTTCACTCATTATTCCTTCTCATTGCTGTGTCTGGCTGGTTGTTGGCATTTTTAACTGAAACACAAAATTTTATTCCAATATAGAAGAATTTTAAAAATAATTCACTTGCCTGTCATTCAGTAATGCTTTGACCTGGTGGTATTTAAAAATAATATTAAAGTAAAAATGTAACATTTTTGTTTTAAACTTGTCTGTTTTTCTGTCTGTCCAAGTGTGACTTAATTAAAGTATGCTGCTCCCCCAGGGAACTCTCCACTGACCCTGTAAATCCCAGTGAGAATGCGCAATATAAACTACAATGTTTTCCATTTCTTATACAAGACCACAAAATCACTTGTATCAGCAGTGTAATGTTGTGTTAATCTATGCTGCAGTTTTGTATTGTTATTGATGTGTTAATAAAACGTTATGGTCTGATTATTAAATTCTCCAGGAATCACAGGGCCTTAATAGACGCTGTAGGGATTTTTGAAAACTGCATTAAACATAAAAGTAATATGAAAAGTTTATTAACTCTGAACATCTTTGTGCAAAGCAAACATGTCATTACCTAGCGCTAATTAAAAAAAAAAAGCCAACATATACACACACACACAAACACATGCACATGCATGCACACACACAAATACAAACAGTTACACCCTGTGGAAATAGATTAGATATTATTTCTACTTTGTTCACTTATTAAAGAACGTGATCTGTGACAGTCCATGGGGGGATATGAATGCATTCATAGAATTTAAGACTTTGCACTTTTTTTTTTAATAAAGGTGAAACAAACACTGTGCTAAATTTGCATTTTTCTGCAAATATGTTCCCTTGAGGTCTGTCACTTTATCCTGAGAGACACTGGCAAAGGTGATGCACTCCTGACAGCCTACCTCTAGCAGTTCTGTAAAAGTACTGCACTCGCTCAATGCAGGGAGCTAATGTGTTTGACCTCTCTTTCCCAAAGGAAGTGCTTCCCGGCTCTTGCAGATGAATGAATCAGCATGTTTATAAGAGCTCCTCATCAGTCACACCATTTTCTTCCTTCTTTTTAATCTCTGCTTTTTTTCTTCATGGTGTCCTGACAGTGATACTAAGCAGTCATTAGCTAAACTCAGTATATTGTCAGGGGGATTTAAGTTGGCGTGATATCATGCTTTTGATTCTAAAATAAGAAACAGACATAACAAATGAGAACCAACAAAAATCCCTCAGATCGGATCTCAGATCGATATTAAGTAAATCACCTGACCTTTTGGATTCATTCAGTATCAGTTGTTAACCTCTTCATGCAGACATGATCTGTTTGTTTCTTTTTATTCCTTTTTCTGTCTGTTTTGCACTTGGCACTGGATGCATATGGATCTTGGTAACTGTGACACTCTCACTTTGTTGCCCCAAGATCTCTCCCTCTCTCTGTCCTTTCCCCTCTCATCACTATGGTGATCCTTTGTGTTTGACTCATTTTCATACATATTAAATATTCGTTGCTCTTTCTTCTTCTGCTTCCTTTAGCTATAAGGTAGCTCTTTTCTCTCTACAGGGAGTCACTTTATGATATAGCCATCTGCAGTTTTATTTATGTATGTATATTTGTATATTATTTTCCCTTTGCATCCCTGTTTGTTTGAGTCTGTGTGTGTTTTTGTGAAGGTTTATGGGATCCCAGTATCCAATCATCCCAGCAGTCTGGGGATCATGGTCCTACAAAGGTCTTTTTTATGTCCATTTCCCGTGGTTGCAAAAGTTGTTTCCAAATGCCCATTTTTTCTTATATATAACATTCATTTTTTTTAATTATATAATTTAACTATGGGTGTCAATCTGAATATGAATGTGTTTGTCCCTCTACATACTTTTAACCTCTCATGGCATTTCCTAGCTTTCCATAGCTTTTCATCCAGTGCATGCTGGGATCTAAGTTCCTCAATAGGGCCTATTTGTTAGCCAAGGCACTTTTGTTAGCCAGTAGGAGATGTTTTTAACATACAGACAATGTCCCAATGTCCGAGTTTGTCTTTTCTCACATGTGACACACAGTAGGAAATAGTCAATGTCAGATGCATTCTCACTAAGGTAAACACTCAGTTTGCTTTGGGAAAGAGTGCTTCCTGGTTAGATTGTGCAGAAGGCAGGACATATGACACTGACTTGTTCACTTGAGTTGTTTGGACTGTTACTGTGGTCTCACATGACTGGGCATCACACGGACTTTGTACTAGGGAGCTGACAGGTTAAGGACTGTTTGATGTTCGGCATTTGTGTTACACCTCACATGTATGAAAGCACATTCAGTGTATGTAGCTGCTGATTAGTAAGAGAACATTTTAGCACAGAGTTACCTAGAAATATTTGAGGTCATTCAGAAATTGTGTGTCTATTACATAGTTTAACAACCAAAGAGAGCAGGTTAACTGACAGGTTTATACTGTAGCTGTGGATGGAAAACCATGGAATCCTAACACTATCTTTCAAACCTCAGATCTTCATTCTGGAAATGTTGAGATAAACAGCAGAATTTCTGATTTTGTCTATATGAGGACTGAAGACCAAAATGGTATGGAGTTGGTAAAGTAAGTAAAATGTAAAATCCCTCACTTAACTATCAAGCTCAAAATCCTTTGAAAAGAAAATTTAAGATATTCTTGCTTCAAATTGTTAGGACAGAAAAGCTATTGGCCGTTATTTGCTACTGGGTCTCTGTCAGATATTATTATAGTCATCACATGGGTATCAAAAATATTGTCTATATTTTCATAGTGCCGCATATACTGGCTATTAAACTGCTTTAGTATTTTGTCCTTGTATGAAACTTTATATGAACAGAGCATGGAAAAAACCCAGACGTATTTGAATCATGTAGCCAAGGTCAGCATTAAAATGGCCAGCTCATGTGTCTGAGATGAAAGTGACACAGGTGTGTTTGTGGAATTTTGTCAGCATTGCATCTTCATCTTCATCTTCTTTTTGTAAGGTGGTGAATGTGTGTATTTGTGTATGTTTGTAGTAAAGGCATGCACATAAAAAACGCACAGACACACATCCATCAGACTGCCACATGGGTCAGACTGTGACCTGATTTTTTTTATTTTTTAAATCCAAAGGTTTTGACCTCTTTGTTCTCCTTGCCATCACTGGAGCAATGAATGATGAGGGTCAGTGCTCAGGTTAAATGACCAGGCTCAAAATCCATTGTCCAAGCTGCTAGTCACCCTGTAGCTGTGGTTGTAGAGAGAAAGTCGTTCATATAGCTTGTTGAATTCACCGCTCTCGTGTATTTTCATGTACACATACACAAAATTAAAAAAATTAAAAAAAAACACCACTGGCTCAACCAAGGACGCACAGAGATAGATATGTGCATGATCATACACACTTGCACAGAAACACACATTCAGGCCAGGTAAGTGAGCTTATCCCCCTGTGGCAGAGGCTGAGACGCTGTTCAGCGATCAGTGAAATAGAGTGTTGCTCAGCTCAGTCAGAGCTTTATTCTCTGGTCCCTCTCCCACTGAGACAGAAACAAGTCCACCTACAACACCACATAGATCCTCATCCCTATGGGTGAGAGAGTCCAGTTCACTCATAACTCTGTTTCAACTTCTGGGGCTATGGACTCAGCATTGTTGTAACTGCAGTGCATTGCGAGTGCTCCTAAAGGGAGCAGCTGAAAGAAGAAGAAGAAGAAGAAGAAGAATTGTACTTTCTAATTAGCATGCTAATATGCTACAGTAAGGTGGTGAATGTGATATATATGCTATATAGCTTGCTATCATGGTTGTTCTGAGCACACTTATACTGGCTTAATGCACAACTGTACATAATTCTACCACAGAGAGCCGTCAATGTGGCTTTTAGTCATGTTTGGCAAAGTTAAACCATTACACGCTTCTCTTTGAGTCAAGAAAATTATCCAGCGTCTTATAAATTCCTTTTAGGATGTATTAAGGAATGTCAAAAGGTATTTTTAATCAAGCCTTAAAGGTGGTCCTTACCAGGGGAGATTTTTGGAGATCCAAGGTTTTCAACTGTCAGTAGTTTGAATCTGTGCGCGTGTGTCCTTTGTGTGTGTGTGTGTTGGTGTCAGTATGCGTATCAGTTTGGTCTGTAGCAGAGGGCAGTGTCAGTTCTAATCTGGGACAAACCAGGGATGGAAAGGTCAACTCTGCAGTGAAACACAGAGATAGAGACACAGACACACAGACACACACATATGATATAGAGACAGACAAGCACACATAGAGACACATTGAAAAGCAAGCACACAAAAGAAGATATTTATGGGAAACATGACTCATGTGAAAAGGTCAAGATTCACACTGGGGATTTGCAGGTGTATACCACCTACCCATACTATGTATGTGTGTGTATGTCGGTGCACACGGATGTGTGTGCTAGCCGAGGCAAGAGTGGAAGCGATGAGTGTGTCTTTGTGCTTTTTGGGAGCCTTGTGATATTCCTCATGGGAGGCGAGAAGACAATGTAACAGTGAGGCAAAGAGCGAGAGGGAAGCAGAGAAGAGAGAGAATAGAAAAGGAATAGAGCCAGGAGAGTTGAGTGTGAATTTCCTTAAAGTGCTCCATTTGGTGAGTCATTATTTTCACTAAAGCCACAAAGAGCATTTTGTTCCCCAAAGGAATCTCTCCTACCCACTCCCTCCTGCCTGTCCTTCTTCCTTCCTATCATTTAGAATACCAGCTAGTGTCTATCATTTGTTTGTTTTTCAGATGACTTTTCCACAAATCAGGCTCAGTGAATGTCTATGATCTTTTTAGATTTATGTCAACCCTTTCAGTGCATCCCTTATAAAGGAACATTCCATATTCAGCACATAGTCTGGTGCCCCTCTTAGCTTATATTCATTTTTCTTTGTGAGGGATGCTGATGTAAGCCGATAGATTATGTCTGCGAATTCATAGAGCCATATTGCTTACTCATGCATATCTGTCGTGGCGGTGATTGTGTCCTCTCTGTGGGATCTGGCCGCAGCCATACAATCAGCTCAGTGTGATAAATAGGAACACAGAGAGAACAAACCTTGCTGTCACTACAAATAAACATCTCTGGGGGTGCCTCAAGGCCAGCAAAGGCTTTCTCTTACACATAAACAAGCTCAATAACACAGATGCAGAGACACACACAGACACACATTGACACACAATCCGCCTCCTTCCACCCATTCAGTTGTTCAGAAGGTTACTATCCTCTCTTGCGTATTATTTCTATCTGCAGAAACAAACGCCTTCGCTCCCTCTGGATTTTGAGATAAGCAGATTGGTTTGTCTTCTAGAGAAGACAAAAGGGACAGCTCACTCTACATAGAGGTTTATAAAATGGCACCACCATGGTGGTAGAGAAGAGACTAAGCTTACTGGGGACTCCAAAGCCTACTTCTAATGCCAGAAAATGTCACTTCCCATATCAACAATAAAAACATGTAAATTCCTACCCAGGTGATTTGATCATGAATTTACATCTCTGTCTCCTGCTGACATGTGACTCACCACGTGACTGCTTCACTGGCTGAATATTTTTTTATTGTTTGCTGGAAGTCTTTGTTCATATTTCAAATCCCATCACAGTTACCTGCATTTCTTCATTTAAAAACAAGACGTCAGTTTCTCTTCACTTTGGTTGTTGGATGGCAAACATTTCAGTTCTGGTTTAACTTGGTGTCAGCTGCGTTTTGCTCTTCTGCCTCCCTCTCTCTTTCTCTATTCATCTTTGAGAACAAGGACAAGTTCAGCAGACTGTGTGGCTCCACCAACGCTTGAAATGCTAATCAGAATTGATCTGGATGGGGATATTAAAAAACTGGGGTGATTGCTGTCACAGTGCTCAGTGTGGGGCTGATTCAGAGCATTATAAATATTAATGGGGAATGCCCATCAGAGATGGCATGTCACTGACAGTCCCATGATTACCTGCTGAGTGTTGTGCACAGCAACCTGAACAAGTGATTGGTTGACACACACACATAGACACACAAAGCGACGGGTGAGTGAGAAGCCTAATTGAAAACATAAACATTGGTGTTGATGTGTGCTGTGACAGAGTTGATTAGGCAGCGTGTTCTTACCTAGTTGATCTTTATTAGAGATCTAATGGAAGATGTCCAGTCTCTCATTGGCACAGCTGGAGACACTGAAGCAATCTACAAACATACATGCACACCAACCCACCTGTAGCCCAGTAAGACAAGCCTAATTAATGGAGAAAGACTAGGAAATTTGTGATATGCAGACCCGGTTGCAGTTAAAAAAAAAATTTTTCCAAGCACAAAATTCTAAATACAAATTTTATTTGCTTTTCTTATGGTAATAACTGAACACGTGGTGATAAGTGATTAGCATTTTTTGTCATGGTAAGATCTTAACTCATTCAATACTCCTTTTAATAGCATCTTAATAGCAAGCATTAAATGAATACTATCACTGACATCTGTAGTTACACAGGGTACCTATAAATTGCAGAGCACTGCAGGATTCTTTGGTAGAAACTAAACTTTTTTTTTTTTCCTTTGTGTAACTTTTGAGGGCAGTATAAACTAGGTAAACTTACACCCCCAGGAACTGAAAATGGGATTTTGAACATGGCACATATCTTAAAATTTTTTTGAGACAGTATTTTGTTTACATTTGCAAATGAGTTTAAGTTACTTTAATCACTACACCTAAAATGTGCTTTAGCTTTGTTATGTGAGAGTAATGTTTAGCATCTCACACTGGTTTTCATACATGCTATGTCAGTCTTCTTCTCTCACTTTTCTCAAATACATGTCTATAGATACACACTTATCATTCCCAGCCGAGAGACACAGTTTCTCATCGACTCCAAACCGGGGCAAATAACGTCTTCTGAGATGACCCCTGGACACAAACAGGCTCCCTCCTTCCTTCCCTCCCTCACGCCCTCCCTCCCCCTTCTGCCTTTTGAAGGCTGCCATTGGCTAAGCAAGGCACGTCTGTATTGATGCACATAGTTGGCAGTCTGCAGACAAGATCCACAGAACATCCAGGGCCATAGAGAAAATCAATGGTTCCTATCTCTGCCTGCTCCTAACTGATCTGAGGGCAGAGGATGGATCCTGTTTATGACTTCATTATTGGCTCTGTCCAAATTATTCATTGAGGTACACCATCATAATCCACTGCCTTTGTAGGTCAGTTGTTATTGTCCCTCTTTCACTTTACCATTAACTGAAAAAAGTCACACTTTGGCAGCTCATTTTAGGCTATTTCTGTCATCAGTAATGAACATCCTTTTCCTTATGTCCACATCCTAGCCAAGTTCAGGTGATGAAAGTTTCCCCTCCTTAAAGCAGGAATGTAACATTTGGAATCTGTTGCAGGTTGAGGAAAAACAACTTCTGAGAGCTGACACTTTGGTTTGATCCTTAGATTCAAGGCCATGAATTGAAGTGTACACAAATTCTGTGACATGCTGAGCAGTGAGATAACTTTTATGTGACTATGCTAGTTGATATGATGTGTTTCAAATCTGTCAGCATATGCATTCAGGTGCAAAGAGATGCATTCACTTTGGTGGTGAGTAATTCAATCAGTGATACAGAAAGTTGTAAACAAGCCTCTGTAGATATTGTCTACAGTTTCCCACCTGACAATTCTGCAAGTGGCTGCGATGTCACCTGCCACAGTAGAGGATGTATGTGCCTGTCGGCCTCCCTGCCATCCCCTCAAGCTGTCAGCCCTGGCCTGGTCTAACAAGAAGAGGCAAGGCTAATTGAATCCTAAACACTTGCTCCTTCTGCTTATCCTTGTCTTTCATTTCCACCACCCCTGTATCTCCCACCTTTGCTGCAGGGATCGGTTAACACTCAGGCTTCTAGGACAACACATCATTATGCTGTAGACTTTGTTATTAACTTTAATGTTTTTGTCTCTGTTTATTCGTCTCCCTTTACCTCCCATCTGTACTTCTCTTCTTTCCTCCTCTGATCATTTTTATCTCTAGTGGCTCCATCTCTTCCATAGCCCAGGGCTTAATTGCTGTTATCCTATTACTGTTTTAATGGTCCGTTAGCACTGAATTTGGTTGATGAAAATGTATGAGCATAACTGTTCTGGGTCCTCTCTCAAAGCTGAAACCAGAATAAACAACACAGCTATCACTCTGTGCTGTTTTTTTTTTCCCACTTTTGTTCTTTTGTAAATTTATAGAAAAGTGAGCTTTCAACAGTGTGCTCCAAAGCTGCCGGGGTTGCGATCTCAATCTTGGCACAGCTTACTGTGGTTTGCTAGGCCTAAAGGCCAAAGCGCTTACCGAAGTAAAATAATTTTCAATAAAATAAAGTCTATTAATGAATAAAACAGCCATGGTAATTGCATCCTAGCTCCCTCTTGGTGCGAGCAAGTTAAAACTCTTTGTACTTCTTTCCAGACTTTTTTTTTTTCATAAGTGGGCTTTAACCCCTGCTGTAGCAGACAAATAAGAGCTGCTACAAAGAAACCGCTATGAATATCAATCACACTTGGGAGTCAAAGTGAGCGCCTGTGCTTTTTAAAGTCAAATACCACTCCTTAGGCTCTGTGATACAATGGTCAAGGTGGACAAGATTAAAATTGATTAACGTTTTATATTGCAAAGGTTTGATCTTCTTTAATTTAAAAAAATGCAGGAAAAAAGGAGAGACCTTTAACTCAGTAACTGTTCCTTAGAGGTATGTCTGTATGCTTAAAGACAGGAAAGCTTTGGTAGACTAGGAATGCTTTCCATCCTAAGGGTCATCTTTTAAGTAGTGACAGAAGAGCTAAGGCTCCACTCTGTCCCCACACACCACATGCTCTGATGTTAATGGGCTCTGATGCTCTGATAGACAGAAGCATGTCCAGGGATAAATCATTCCGAGGTCATTGGTGAAGTTGTCAATCATATGCTCTGACGGCTGGCTGTTGGTTCTTCTCCAATTTCCTGTTTTAGCTTGCAGTTGTGTCCATTCTTTCCCTCTCTTTTTCTTTTCCCTTCTCTTTGTTTCCCTCTGTCTTTTCAAGTCCCTGTCTTTCTCCTCTGGTTCTGGGTCTTTCACTGTCTGAACAATAATGCTGTCCAGTGCATTTGCTGTAAGCTGCTTGAGCAATCTCTGATGTGAGATGTAATAGGGACGTTTCATTCAATTAAATACACTCTCCACTCTGTCCACTGGGAAAACTGTTGTGTTTTCCAAAAGAAAGATTAATTATTAACGAACAACATTATGGTTTTTGCAGGCGGATCTGATCAAATAAGCAAAATGGCATCTGCATATGAATACACGAAATGTACATATACATACATAAACACGCAGGCACACACACACACACACACACACACACACACACATGCACACTGCAATTTGCCATGATAAACACATGTTATAAAATAGATTTCCAATAATTACTGCTGTCATTGCATATTCCTTTTCTCTTTATTTTCTCCTGGCTGTAGGTTTAAGTGGCTGTTCTGTGGAACAAGACAAGCAGTGCTCCATAATGAAGTGTTTAATATTTGATGCCATTGGATTTCACAGCTAATAAAAGCTGTGTGTGTGCCTCCATTAGCACGCTGTCCAGGCTTGAGAATAGTGCTGCATGGCTGCGCAATGTAAATCACAATTTGTCCACTGCCAGCTAATGGGCCAACCCAAAAATCTGTCATGATAGAAAGTAACAATACGTACACTGTGCTGGAGTTTTACAGTCGCTGATTATAAATTATTCACATCAGTACTTTATGCTGTTTTGGTGCATGGCGGTTTGTGCCAGGGGACATGGAGATATTTTGTTGGAGGAGAGCCTTTGTAGAGTGTTATCTGTTAAAGAATATTTGGGAGGTGTGAGACCATTGGCAGTGTGCAAGTATCTGTTCATGAAAGAGTATTACAGGGAAAACGAAAAGTGTGAGAGAGGGCGCAAATAGAGAAAAGAGAGAAACTGGAAACACAGGGCTTGATCTCTATAAGTATTATGTTGCCAACATTCAGCTGCCAATGCAATTTTCAATAGAGAAAACAAATAAAACAAAGCCGAGGCAATTCAACTGGACTGCAATTTCAACACATACATGGTTTGCAATGTATTTTTGTCTTTAGAGTATCCTTTTAATGGAAATGTTTTCTTTTACATGTCTGCCCTCCATTTCGCTGGCTTATGGGAAACCAGGTAAGAATAGAATAATTTATTTCTTTGCAATTAATAGTTTGTCTCCCATCTGCCTTCATTATCCCGCTCTCTGTGTAATATATCAGTAAGCTCCCCAGAGGAAATGACAAAGGAACTGACAGCCAACAAATGTCAATGCTAAGAGCAGTAAAGGCATGACAGCCACTGACTCTAGACTGAGGAGGAGACTGGTTGAGAGATATCATAGCTTATGCGGGTAGATATAATGGGCTGTATATAATGGGCTGAATCGAGCAATCTCTGTTTTCTCTTGTTTTGAATATTTGATTTTGGTCAAACTACGCTGACCTACAGTTGTTAAAAGGCAAAATAATAACAATGATTTAGTTGCTATTTACCATATTAATGGAAATCCCCTCATGGCTTAGATATTCCAAGCTTGAATATCTCAAAGATTCAGTGTGATTTTGTGCAAGCTGCTGTGCTCTTTTAATAATTTAAGTTTTAAATCAATCAATCAATCTCCATGTATGACCTGATAGTGCAGCTTTAGGGCTATAGTCTCTTCCATGGCAATGCAAAGCCTAAATCTTTTGCGTTCAAACATACCAGGACAACAACCTTCTAGCTCATTGATATTTAATAATCTCAGCTCAATAAATTCCAGTATCCTCTTTTAATTGTGCTTTGCATCTCCTTTTAGCAAGCAACTTTACTTTTGGCTAATGTTACGATGAAGGACATATTCTCACCACTGAATCACATTTTGAATAAGTTAAATTGATTAAAGTAGTGAAGCTGGTTTGACTTTCACAATTCTAGATAAACAGTAAGTATTACTTCATTTCCTCACCTTATGGTCTGCCAACTGTGGCTGAGTGCTCACAAAGTTGTAGCTCTTGCTGGATAAGGGGGAGGAGTTTTGTTCTTATTATACACCAGCCGCAACTTGTCATATAACCTTTTGAATTAGATTGTCCAACTTTGGGGTGCTATTTCAGATGGACAATCAGATTTTCAAGGTGGCACGTAATCATTTTAAAATGATTTTTTTTTTTGTACCTGTGTTGATAAATAATTACATCATTTCAGTTCCCGTTAATGATAAAACTGTTATTTTAAATTGATTTAAGTTTGCTTACAGTTGGGGTATCAGTGCAAACTACAGAAAGGCTTCTCATGCAATGGCCACCCAAGTATGATTTAAAGGTCTTTGATCAAGAAGGCTTTATTAACTATAAGGTATACACCTTGCACCTTCCTTTTGCCTTTGTCCAGAGGAACAGCAATCCTCAGTACCTCATATGAACAACAGAGTAATATACACTACCAGTAATATACACTACCAGCATGTTTGCATACTTAGAACTGTGGTAGTGGGATTTCGGATGCTGAAATGCTTGAAATTTTCAAGTGAAGTGCTTTAAATTTTCAAGTGAAGTGACTGCATGTATCTTAAATCATGTAATAAATATGTTATTGTAGATAAAGGCATAGAACCACACACAAACACAAAAAGTGGTGTTAGGAAGCTTGTATTATTAGGTAAACTGGTACACCAATCTCCATCTTGAGAAAAATAGAAATTTAAATTAGGTGTTTATAGTACTAGTGCATTGATATCATCTGCAAAACTAATCCAGCTATATCATATTCATAAAATGTTCAAAATGCATATTACTGAAAGTTAATTGCCTGTGTCTATCCACAGCAGAGTAAAGTGACAAGATCCCACAGATACTATCAGAGCCTTGTGAGCATACGCTGCATCTGAGGCGATACTGATCAGATACGCAGCAGGGAGGGTTTAATTTGAAGATACTAGCTATAGAGACTCATATTCCCTGCTAAGGAAGTGGTGCTCCCCCTCCAATTATATTTAGATTACAGAGTTTAAACTAGCTGGTGTTGTAGCTATTATTTAGGGAGGAGTAAAGGTTAGAAAAACTCCCTGGAGTAACTACATGCAGCATAGTTATTAGCTGGGAAACTCAGACCATTACATTGCATGTTTTCATTTTCATTTTCCTTCTCTCACTCTTTTACATTCCTCACATCTTTTGCATGAGAAAGCACAGCACAGTATGGTCAAAGAAATCAGCAATTTAAGCAGTCCAGTACCGTGCCACGAAAAAGTATTTGCCCCCTTCCTAATTTCTTAGTTTTTTGCATATTTGTCACATTTAAATGTTTTCAGATCATCAAACAAATTTTAATATCAGACAAAGATAACCCAAGTAAATACAAAATGCAGTTTTTAAATGAGGATTTAATGTGTAAAAAGTTATCCAAACCTACCTGGCCCTATGTGGAAAAAGTAATTGCCCCCTAAACCTAATAACTGGTTGTGCCACCCTTCACAGCAAGAACTGCAGTCAATGTTTGTGATAACTGGCAGTTAGTCTCTCACATCACTGTGGAAGAATTTTGTCCCACTTTTCTTTGCAGAATTGTTTTAATTTAGCCACATTGGGAGGTTTTTCAAGCATTAATGGTGTGTTTAAAGTCATGCCAAAGCATCTCAGTCTGATTTGAGTCTGCACTTTGACTAGGTCATTCCAAAACCTTAAATTTGTCTCTTTGTTTGTTTTCTTTGAGCCATTTAGAGTTCAACTTGCTGGTGTTTTTTGGATCATTGTCCTGTTGCATAACCCAATTGCATTTGAGCTTCAGGGCATGGACTGATGGCCAGACATTCTTCTTTAGGATTTTCTGATAGTGTGATGGCTGCTTTGCTGCTTAAGGACCTGGATGACTTTCGTAATTGATGGAACCATGAATTTTGCACTCTACCACCAACATGTTTGACTGTTGGTATGATGTTCTTTTTATGAAATACTGTGTTAGTTTTACACCAGATGTAATGGGCCACAAACCATCCAAAAAGTTCAACTTTTGTTTCGTCAGTCCATATAATATTTTCTCAAAAGTCTTAGGAATCATCAAGATGGCTTTTGGCAAATATGAGACAAGCCTTTGTGTCCTTTTTGGTCAGCAGTGGTTTTCAACTTCGAGCGCTCCTATGGATGCTATTTTTGCCCAGCCTCTTTTTCTTATTGTTGAATCAAGAACACTGACCTTAACTGAGACAATGAGGTTCTTTTTGACATCCTGGATGAGTCGTTGATGCGTTCTTTTTTTTTCTTTTTTTAATTTTGGTAGGCCGACCACTTCTGAGAAGGTGCACCTCTGTTCCAAATTTTCTCTATTTGTGGATAATGGCTCTCACTCTGGTTCACTGGAGTCCCAAAGCTTTAGAAATGGCTTTGTAACCCTTTCCAGACTGATGTCAATGACTTTGTTTCTCAGCTGTTTCCTTAGCTCATTGCATGATATGTTGCTTTCTGAGATCTTTTAACCTACTTCGCTTGGTCAGACAGGTTCTATTTAAGTGATTTCTTGATTCAGCAGGTCTGGCAGTAATCAGGCCTGGGTGTGAATCACAGATAGTTCATGATTTAACGGGGGGGGTAGTTTTTCACACTGGGTCAGGTACGTATGGATAACTTTTTTCCCTTAATAAATGAAATCATGTAAAAAATGTCACTGTCTAAGGATGATGACCTTATAAAGCCAAATGTTTTAGCATGTTTATTTTAAAGCTGTTATATATTAAAATATTTGCTCTATAAGGAGTTTGCACTTAACCACTGAAGGCGCATGTTCATGCATGGAGGCTGTGATATTCTGCAAGTTTAATATGGGACCAGAAAACCCCTCTCTATGTGAATCACCAATGCTTGTGTCTGTCCAACAGAGATAACTGGCAGTCTCAAGGCTTTGGCTCAGGCCAGCATTAAAAGTAAACAATGACAAAGCGTAACATCAGCTGTCTTTCCAAGCTGTTGGTCAGCCATATGGAAATACAAATATATCAAATAAGTGAGGAAGACCAATTAATTTGCTACATCTCTGGCTGAGTGTGACTCATGATCTTCTGTCAGCTATTTGAGTATCCAGTAGGACCATTTGCCTTTACAGAAGGTACAGAAGTGTGTCATTCTATGTTACTACTCATCCATCTGCTGATGTTACCAACAGCCATAGCTGATGTCCTGAGTCCTTGACAAGACATGCGGAGACACAGATCCACCATATTTCTCACCAGCTTTGCAACACAAGTAAAACTGAGTGGTTGGAAGACATCCTGCAGAGTAAAGTGATGTTTATAGCATAAACTCCACTACAGCTGAATAAATCTGTACGACCACAGATTCTCTCTCTGATCAAAATTTCAGCTGGTTGCACCTCAACCCCCAAAGCCTTTAAAGAAAAAAATAACAATCACTCCAGAATCACTGTATTCTGAATCTGCTCTATATAGGCTGTATGAACATTTGTACTTAAATTTGGCATCAGATGAGTGTCTGTCAACTATGCATTTGTCCAAATTAAGATTCTAATTTGGGAAGGAGTAACTTACTTAACATCAACTGTAACCATCTGGATATACAGCTCTGTCCAAAAACTCACCGCACTAACTCATACTGAGTCACACAAGGTTATTGTTGCCTCAGACATCAGCAGATTCATCATCAGGCCCAGACATATTTTACATGAACTGATGGATTCAGACTGATGAATGCGATATGTCATCAATGGTAAACAGTATGATTTATGAAGGTGATTTAGCTCCATGCTTTCACTCACACCTTCTAACTGCCCTTTATTCTGCTCCAGTACTCCGGTATTTATATAGATTTTACCTGCATAAAACACTGCTCATGTAAAGATTTTTTTCATCTCGGGCTACTGTTAGAAAGGTGATATATCTCCTCTCCTTGGCACTTAAGATTAATATTTAATACTGGTGCTTGGCTCCTGCATAACAAAGCAGGTAAGTGGGCAATAGAATATGTTAATGTAGAAATAGTTATTCAGCAAAACAGCTCCCTAGGTAACAATGACTGGAGAGAAATAGAGTGAGAGAAAGGTACAGGGGAAAGCGGAGGGGGCTCACTCTATGTGCCTCAAAGTGACAAAGGAAGGAATCTTTGGTTTTTGATCTGTTATTGTTAGAGCCAGATATGATTATTGTGTGAAAAATATCCCATAATAGCTTCTCAATAAGTGTAACTTTTGTCAATTTGTCAGTCTGAAAAGAGAGCAGGAGTGAAAGTGGAAATATGCAGGAAGGGAGAAAAATTAAGAAGTGCTGGTCTCAGCTGTGAACAAAGTCACTATTTCAATTATTTATTGGAAGATCTAACCCAGGATTAGATTTGAAGCTTTTTAGCTCTCTAACGTCACACATGCATACGTATACCCATATGTGCAATATGTGTGAATAAGTGTTTGCGTGTTGTGTGATTATCTTCTGGGCAAGGTTTATCTGTGGCTTCCAGGAGGTAATGACTAATGACCTTCAGCACTACATTTCTTGTTGACACATCACTATATGCAGATTGTAGTGTCATGAAAACAGGAAGCGTGTGGCAGACTGAGTGGACCCAAATGCAGGACTCTGGAAACAGGATGAACTCAAAATCTCAGCTTTATTTAGTGCTGGAGAAAACAATGACAAAACAAAAGCAAAAACTGACGTGGAGAACACAGAGAGGAGAACTGACCGACTAGGACAACAAGCAGACTGGAAAACTGACTGACGGGGAAACTGACACGCTATGAGGGAGGATGCGACAAGGAGCAAAGGCAGACAGAGACAATAAATACACAGAGGGAATGAGGGCAGAGTGGACACACCTGGGAAACACACCTGAACAGAATAACACTGACGAGACAGGGTAAGTAAACTTGGACATGACATACACATGACGTGAGACCATCAAAGTAAAACAGGAAGTAAACTTACACTGAGACACAGACTAAGACACGAGAACTTGACACTGGGACAGGAGACCAAATATGGAGACATGACTAACGGGGAAGAAAGAGAGAGAGACAGAGACAGAGCCAGAGCGAGAAACACTGAATACGGAGACGAGACAGAGACATGACCAGGAAAACAGAGTGGGAACATAAGGAGAACCAAAGAACAAAACTGATATCAGAAAACTAAGAGACCAAGCACATGAATCCTTTCTTGAATCACAACCAGAATACAAAATTAAAGATACTCTAAAGAATACAGAATAGAAACCACCAAGGCACTCAAGAACTTGAACATAAGTCTCTCATAATACAACATGAAAAACCAACAAGTTTAAATAAACTCAAAACCCTGGGTCCAAGACCCAGGGATCATGACATATAGAATGTAATATTTAAAAAAACGCAAGAGATGCACACATACCTGGTGCCACACACTCACATAGCCAAGGAATAGGGACAGGAAAAAGGTAAGAAAATGGGCAGAAGGAAGAGAAAGAAGGATGCGATACCTAATGCTTTCTAATGAATGTATAAATCACTGTTTGCTCAGAGGGATGAGGAAGACCTAATAGTAATTAAGGAATTGTCAAGTTCTGTCGAATTCAACTATTGAACTCAGATTAGTTGATAATGGGAAAATCAGTGATTGGGGAGAAAAAGTTAAGCTTCTACAGATAATACAAGGATATAAAAGGATGCCTCATTGTCACCTACAATATGTTAACTGCTAAGGGATGTTTGTTTGTACCAGATTGTCAAGTATTGCAAGTGTGAGTTGTGCATCTGTGTTCAGACTCCTGGGTTGATTTAAGCCTAGTGCAAATTACCTGCAGAGGCACAAACTTTTGCAGCACCACATGTTCTCAGTTTAGTGGGGTGGTTATGAACTCCAAAGATGCAAATGGGCACAGTCACTGTAGAGATACTTAAAATGCACTTTTGTTAATTAAGACCTGATGGTTCACTATTTGCAGAAGAGAAAGTGCAGGTTTTCTGTTAGTGATCTTTAAATACAGCTGGAAGAAGCAAACATATTTGGTACTACAGTCATGCTCTTCTTTCCGCAAGAGGGGAGGCACTGTGGGAGAGAATGCATCTGTTGATTATTGCTGTTATTGTAACAAGAACTAATAAACGGAGTTTAAAACTTTTTTTTTCCTTCTCTGATAAATACCAGCACCACCAGGGGATAACTGTGGTAGCTCTTTAATCCGTTGAATTTCTTGTTTTTGTTTAGTTTTATTTTACTTTTATTTAATTAATACTGTACTATACTAAGGCAATAAGAAATCTAAAGAATAATCCAAAGCAGTTTTAACATTTAGGAATGGCCCTAATGTAAGCAATAGGGGAGCTGTAGTTAGGTAAGAATAATGCTCATGTGAAAAAGTACTTAACCTAAAACACAAACTGACAAGTCAGATAACAAACTGCTAGTCTGCTGAATGCACAAAATTCCTGGACTGTACGTGTGATGTGAGCGGGTGTCTGAGGGACTTTGTTGGGACTCTTCTTTTCTAAATGGTAGAAAGGAAACATAAGTGCTCAAAATATAATTAGTAAGAAAAGCCAAGACAGCAGCTGTGAATAATTTAAGGTGGCAGTTTATGCAAATTGTCCAAATCTAGGACATGGTGCAGAAGGTGTTAGCATTTTACTGCTGACAGAATGAAACAGAGCTGAGTAGTATATGAGGTGTAGAGTCCACACACAGGCAAAACACTGCCAGCATCACTCCATTAGTTTCACATTTGTTTGGGATGGAAATGTATATCTTTTTCACAAAGATGTGGCTTCTGTGTGTATAGTGTTACTACAGTCCCTCGTGCTAATGATGCATTAACAGGCAGCAGGCAGAAAAATCCCTTTCTCAGGACCACCTGGATAGCCTATGATTGTGCTGGCTTTTGACAGGTTTTGACATATTTAAATAATTATTTTTTTCATAGTTTACTTTTGATGGACATGAAACACTGAAGCAATGGCAGGTATACAGTATCTCTGTACCTGGGGTCACTCAGCATCAGTCACTGCATGGTCTCTTGATGGATACAGTCTCTCTTCATGAAACAGAACAAAGCTGGGAGTCTTCTTTAAACTGAACTCTCACCTCAAGCACAGAGACATTCAAAGTAAAATTTGATCTAAGGTGAGCTGTTGTCACCATGGCAGCACAGTGAAAGCCTCTCTCCTCTACCCTCAAATCCCTTATGGGAGAAAAGTTAGACTTCTGCTTATTTTGCCCAGAGATGACTACTTTAGAGTTTTGGGTAGACTTTATTACTTCTTTAATTAGATTTCAATTATGGAATTTTAATATGCATTATTACATGCAGTACCCGACACACATCACTACCTACTGAATTCATTTGCTGGTGTTTAGCCATGCTCAGAGAGCTGACAGAATGGAATTCAAAATAGGAGTCAATGAAATGGAAAGGAGTATGTGTGCACATGTGGAAGTTGAAGCACAGCTACGTATTTGATCTTCCAGTATTATTGGCCCGCTGTCATTTAAATGTGGGGGCAGGCAATTTCTGTAACCAGAGACACTGCATATTTGCTGGATATGTTCAATAATTGTTGCCCTGTAGCGATCAAGAAGAGCGCCGAGCGTTAGTCAGCATAAAGGGGCCATTGTGGCCATGTCTTAGATGCTGACAACCACATTGATTTGCATGAATCAAGCTTATATGCCTATGAAGCTCAGACACAGCTACACACCCTTAATCTGCTCATTCTTTCTTTCTCTCTTTGTCTCTCTTTCTGCTTTTCTGACTGCTTCAATTTCTCAGTTATTTTACGTCTGCATCTCTGCCTCGCTCACAGTCTATGTGTTCATCTCTTGTGCTCTGCTGGTTTTGTCAGTTTGACATTCAAAGAGTATCCATAAAAATATTCCTCTGCATCACTGCTTTGCCATTACCCAGGAATGCTAATTTGAATTCTAACATGTCAGCAGAAAGAGGTTAAAAACATCAATACTCATAAATCCCCAATATTTGAATATGGATCCATGTACAAAAGGACTGACCACAGTAATAACGGCAGCAGGACTTAACTGTAAGCCAAAGCAGAACCCCCTTAACTCAACATTGGATGCTATTATCTGTGTGTTTCAAAGCAAGCTACAGCTGAGTTATAGGGTTTTCTTAAGGATAAATGGATTCCCAGAGAAGATCCTTCCTCAGCAAATCACTGTGAAATTGTCTGTTATAAGTATATTCAGCAATACTGAAATTCATTTCCACTGTCAGACGTAGAGATTTTTTTTCCCAAAGAAGACATGCAAATGAGGGCAGGAGGTAAATGTAAAAGGGAGAGACAGTTCAGGTGTAGACTTTAAAGGCAAGGATAGATAGATAATGAAAGCAAGAGAATGAGAGTACATATTGTACCTGACGTCTCTCTCACTCTTTTGTTTTTTACTCTGCCCTTTCTCTTTATGGCTACTTCACACTCACAACAGGGGGACTATTTGTTTCTCTGAGTGGATTTGCTTCTCTCAGTGGGCATCTGAGAGAATGGGAACCAGAATGACAGAATGAGTACACACTCAAGCACACATTTTCCCAGACACATTTACAAACAAGTAGCAGCCAATATATAGTTAGTGCAATTTAAACACACAAAAATGTACACACAAGTACACACATAATCGTACTAAAGGAGTCCAGCACTGCACTAACCAGCATTAAAATTCTTGAGGAGATGAGTGCATGCATGACACATCCTGTAGTTTTTAGAGTGATGAAAGGAGTGTGCTGGAGATAGATGTGCAAAGAAATATGTAGAGGTAGCCGAGAGGTGATTCACTGAAGTGCAGACATTCATATAAACTTTTTGAATTTTGTGGAGTGTGTGAATGCCAGTCTGTCTGGTTGCCATTCATTGTTTAACAAATCATGTCATGCCCCTCTCCTGGAAAACATTAAAGCCATCTTCAATTTCAATAGGAAGTAACTACTTTCATTTCCAGACATTGTTGTGGCTCAGATGTGAAAAAAATCCCAGTCAAGTTCTGTAGAAAAGTGAGTTAAATTGAAAGTGGTAAACCTTACAACCCACATTAAGAACTAATGGCAAAATGGTACATTTATTGCTTTTTCCAGTCATCTAGTAGGTTATGCTTTTTGTCTGATTTAAAGATAGAATCTTTTTTTCAAGCAATTTATTATTTTTATCTGCTTATGAAATGGACCATTTACTTCTATATCTATTTATATAATACTTGGTCTAGTTTAACTGATCACTCAAAGCACTTTTAAACTCTAAGCACTTTAAGTGCTTTATCCCCCCCCCCCCCCCACACACACACACCAAACACACACACACAACCACCC
>VUQS01044019.1:4070-18900 GCA_015108495.1 Heterochromis multidens
CCAATCAGAAGAAAGTTTGCTTATAGAGAGGGGAAAGGAAGTTTAAACAGTTTTTCCAGACAGAGGATAAACTCTGGAGCTGCACCATGGCCAGAATAAGATAAATAAGGATCCTGTAGTTTGCCATCTTTGCTCGTACTCACGTACTAGCTTTAGGCAGTCCTTGCCAAAGTGAGTTAAAATCTCTTGATGCATGCTCAATAATCCAGGTAAAAGAATCCCAAAAAGCTGAAAGATTCAGCTTTTTGGGATTCTTTTACCTGGATTATTGAGCATGCATCAAGAGATAAATAAGGATTATTTTTAACTGTGAGTCATGCAAAGCTACTCTAGTGTGTGTGTGTGTATGTATAAAAAGACGGAACTGAGCATAATTTATTCCCTTTAATTGTGTTACCTGATTTAGCATCACATCGTAAACATCATTTCCTTCATTGTAAACATGAGCCTGAAAAAGAAACACAAATGAAAATAATGAATGCAAATGAAAATAATCACACCACCTCAGCATTCAGGAAATATAAATGTTTGTCATATAAAATATTTATTTTCTGTGTTGAAGTGTTGTTTTGTGTGTTTTTAAAAAATAAATGACAAAGAAAAATTCAAATTAAAAACACCTGTTTACACTGAATTAAAAAAAAAATTACATTTGAATTGTTTCCATCAAGTTCAAATGTTTGCAAGCTTAGTGTGAAAGCATGGTACATGTAAACAGGAGATTTCAGGCATTTAGAGTAGTTCAGGCAGGCTGTTGCAATGTCTTTATTAAGCCTATTCATTTTGCAATGATGTTGAAAAATAATTTATGGCACAGCACCAATTACTACTTCCTATATTCTCATGTAACAGTACTGCTGCTGACAATCAGTGAAGAGAAATTTCATTTTCTCAGATTTACTGCCTATCTGTTAAGTGTGTACAGAAATGCAAAAATATACAAGAAGTTATTATGTCAAAAATAACCATATACAAAATTTAAGCTTCACTGAAAGATTTATTAGTGTTTAACCAGACATTTATCAGAATAGTTTTTCACAAGAGGAACTGTAACTGGAGGATAGCTTTGCCTTCTAACAGCCAGGTGTCAAACCACAAGCATGACTATTGTGAATCATGAGTTTTATATATCGTGTGGACATAGACGCTGTACCTTTCCAAGTTTGGCTTTACATTCAGAGTCTACTGGCGCTTTTCCCTTCATGACCACTGTCTTCACAACTTCTGTTCAACACAGAGCAGACACAAAAGAGTAATGAGGTGAAGTAACACCTACAGTTTAGATGAAATTCCATGTTCACTCAAGGGCTTTGAAACACACACAAAAAAAGCTACTGTGTTTTAATAACTACCAATATTTGCATGGTTGGAAACCTGTCTGTAATGGTAGCATATACAGAAATTGGATCTATGTTACCTTCACTTTTTACTTCTTCTTTGGCTTGTTTGGGCATTTCTTCAGTTTTTGTCTGACTCTTGCTTTGTCCTCTCCTCCTCTTAGCTGCAGGTAGCTCTTCTGTCCCCTCCTCTTCCTCTTTAACTTGAGCTGGTTTCCCATTATGAGCAGTAACGTCACCAGCTTCATTTGGACTTTCTTAACAAAAGAGGAGAAAAGAAGAAAGACTTTAAATAGTTCCAGAAATTTGATTTTTAAATAAATTTAAACTGAATTAAACGGTATAAATTTCATGCTTTATGTTTTGAATACCATTTCTACAAAGAGCATTTCTTTAAAAGCTAATTAAACTATAGTTAAAAAATGTGAAACAGCACAATTTTAATATATGACAAAAAAACAGAGCACACTGCAAATCAAACGCCAAATAAACCCAACTGATTAAAAAAAAAAAATCAGAGCTGGGAGGATGGCAGAAAATAAACGACAAAAATCTAAAACAAACCGATACTGTGAGAGACAACAGCAGACATATGTGGTGTAATACATAATCCACATACCTGCTTTTACAGTCTGAGAGCGAATTTTCCTTTTGTACTTTGTGACAGGATTGATCTGAACCATCTTCTTCAGATCAACTTCATAGGCCGTCCCCGACCCAAGGGTCAGAGTGGCAGATGTTTCTCCCGAAGACACGGCCGAGTCCAAGACGGCACAGGCTGACAAAGAGTATGGTTCCCACTGCCCTTTATCTCCCATCCACTGCCACACTGATCACAAGCATATACACAGAAAAAAAAAAAATCTAATTCTTCCACAGTGGCCTTTTATACATTATAAACATGTCTCTTTACCAAGGTTATTAAAGTTAACTAAAACTAAAGTGAAGACTAAAACTAGGTGTGAAAAAAACTAACTCATACAATATGCTGTATTTGAACTGAAAACATGTAGGAAAAGAAAAGATTAAGTGCATAGTTCACACAGTTTACAAGCATAAATGTTGTGATTAAAATATGAAGCTTTCTGAAGTCTGGATAACCTGTTCAATAAGAAGAAAATAGTGTAGAGAAAAATAAAACTGATACATGCTTCTTTTGACACTTTGCCGCAACGTGCAGATTGCCGTCAAACATTTTAGTTTAACTTTACCAGAAGCGCCACAAAAATTCTTTAATAGTGGCTGTAAAAGCTCAGTATTACTTTTAGAGGGACCTCATTGTGCTCCAACTTCCCATTTTTATTCTACTTGAGTAGCTTTGCATGATTCACATTTCAAAATATTCTTATTTATTGTATACTGAGCCTTGGTGCAGCCCCTCAGTTCAACAAATGCCTCAAAGCAAGCTGTTTTTCCTCCTCTCCCCTTCAGCCCAGGTTCCCTTTAAACCAACTTTGTTCTGACTGGCTGCTCTGGGCAAACAGGTTTGAACAGAAGCATGACCAGATTAGATCAAAAAGAAATTGTCTAACACAAAATTTTTGAGTAGTTTGAAGCCTGAATATTTGTACATACATTGGCATCATTATTTCAAAATTAAACTGGCCATATTTAATATGATCATCCACCATTTTAACAGTATACATGAGACAGAAAACAAGTTAAAACATAATAGGCCTTCACTGTTGGTATTTAATAAATGTCACCGACAACAAATGAATAATTTTGATTTAATGGTTGTTTTAAGTCCTTCACTTAGGAACTTATTTTACTTGAAATTTCAGAAGCACAACCTGATTTATCAGCAATCCAAGCTACAAAAACTGACCACTCTAAGTTACACAGAATTAGTTTATATTTTAGGGCTGTTACACCACATAAAATGGCAACAGAAATTAAAAACAACACCCACTGCAAACCCCTGACTCCCAGACTCCTGGGTGTGTGTATAACAATAACGCAGTTGACTGGTACATGTTTTAATAAATCCACCGAGATTTAACAGTATATTGTTATTTTACGTGGACAGCACCAGTGTCTGAACTATGAGTAAAGCTTCATAATATTGGTCTTCCTCCTGCCCAAACGTGTCAATAGTCCAATGGCGTAGTTACCCTGCAGAAGCTACACTATCAAGCTAATAACAAGCACCGACCTGTTTTTGACTGGGCTTCCCCGATTTCTGGTGCTCTCTCACTTTTATTTCTCGAACTTCTCGCTCGCCTCATGGTGGCTTATTAAAAATAATTATCTGGCTGCTGAAGGTACGGGGAACTCGGAGATAATCCTAAAACACGGCGGGAAACTTTTCCCCACCGCACTGCTGTTTCCTGACCGGCCGCTGCACCGACAACGGTCGCTGACGTTGGAAGATGAATCACTCCGCCGCAAAAACAGAACCTATCGTTTTGTGAGCGCAAAGACGGTTACCATGACAACGAATTTAGATGAAACGTAGTTCAAAGTTTAGAATAGGCTTAGATGTATTTTATTTTAAATCAGGCCTAACTTTGTCTATTCTGTAGTTGAGAAGTGAACTTGATGTCGGAGATGTTGGACAATAGGTGGAGTAAGCGCTCTTCGCTGTTCTGCTGAAGTGGGAACAGAGATTTGGGGCTAAAGTGTTCCGCCTTAGCTAGTGGTCGGAATTATTTTGTTGAAGGATTGGTCGGCTCCTAACGTGACACTTGAGAAGGGCTGGATGAAAGGTGAATTTTAAGCTATTTAAACACTTACAGATGCAGAAGATATGGCATCGCGGAGATTTAGCGCCTGTGTTCTCTGTCAGAGGACGGCTGTGGGGAAGCTGGTGTGCCGGGTGAGTACTGATTGTTAGTGTCATTGAACGCAGCTTTTTAACCACAGAGGTCAGACATATAAGCTATAGAGAACAAAATAGTTCCAGTCTATACATTTACAGTTTTTTTCGGCTAAACCCGAACTTTTTATTGGGGAATCTAGTCCACCTGTCCCCCAGATGGCAGGGCTGCCAGCTCTCACTGGTCTGAAACATGCTTTTTTCCTTCATTCCCACGCTGCCCAAACACATCTCACGCCAAATAAGCCGTTTTGTTCGTTTTATTCCTTACACTGGGGCCCTGTTTACTTACTTTGAAAAGAGGGTATCTGTGTTTTCTGGGCTTATTGTCAGCTCAGAATATAAAGCCGATTTGTCAAATCCACTCCAATTCCACCACATCTTAAAGGTGCTCTTTTGGATTGAGATCTGGTGACTGTGGAGGCCATTTGAGTACCGTGAACTCATTGTCATGTTCAAGAAACCAGTTTGAGATGTTTTGAGCTTTTTGATGTGGCACATTATCCTGCTCGAAGCAGCTAACAGAAGATGGGTACACTGTGGTCATAAAGAGATGGACACGGTCAGCAACAATACTCAGGTATGCTGAGGCTTAAATGATGTTTAAATGATGCTCAGCTGGTACTAAGTGGCGCAAAGTGTGCCAAGGAAATATCCCCCACATCACTACACCACCGCTGTTGAGACAAGGCAGGATGGCTCTATGCTTTCATGTTATTTATGCCAATTCTGACCCTACCATCCGAATGTCACAGCAGAAATCAAAACTTATCAGGACAAGTGACGTTTGTCTAATCTTCTGTTATCCAATTTTGGTGAGCCGAGTGAATTGCGGCCTCAGATAACAGGAGTGGCACCCAGTGTGGTCTTCTGCTGCTGTAGTCCATCTGCTTCAAGATTTGATGTGTTTTGCATTCAGAGAGGCTCTTCTGTATATTTTGCTCGTAACAAGTGGTTATTTGAGATCATCTCAAAGGAGTCTGGCTGTTCTCCTCAGATCGCTGCCATCAACAAGGCATTTTCTCCCAGAGAACTGCTGCTCGCTGGATATTTTCTCTTTATCAGTCCATGCTCTGTAAACCCCAGAGATTGTTGTCCAGGAGAATCCCAGTAGATCAACAGTTTCTGAAATACTCAGATGACCCCATCTGACACCAACAACCATACTATGTTCCCAGTCACGTAAATCACTTTTCATCCCCATTCTGATGCTCAGTTTGAACTTCAGCAGGTCATCTTGACCATGTCTACATGCCTGGAGTTGCTGCCATGTGATTGGGTGACGAGATATTTGGGTTAACAAGCAGTTAAACAGTACCTGTGCCTAATGTAGTGGTCAGTGAGTCTGTAACAATATATTGAATAACTGTACTGCAGATTTTGGTTTCTTTTACTAAAATCTGGTTCTAATGGCATTTTCCTCATTTAATCATATTTCAGCTTAATTCAAAGTCATTAAAACTGCACCATTTAAACCTGTTATTTCAGGGAATGAGTGCAGCTGCACACCCGCAGCCACAGGTAGATTTCCTAAAGGGTGAACCACACAGAAAGCACCCAGGTGTGACCAACCTGAAAACTCTACGACTACCTGAGGAACTCCAGATGGCTGCACAGTCGATCATTCACAGTAAGCTTAGTATTGGTGCATCAGTTAATACAACAAATGTCTTTGACCAGCTTCACTGGTTGAAACCCTTTGCCACTCTTCCATCTTGGCATCTGTAGGAGCTCAGGTGACTCAGCTCCCCGAGCGCACTCGCAAGCTCACAAACCTCCTGTGGAGCAGGAAACGAGCGGTCGAAGATTTAACTCTGAGGAAGAAAGCTGTGAGCCTGGAGAAAGAACTGTGGGAGAAAGCCATGCAGAAGAGAGGAGGTGGGTGGCAAATGTATAAATAACAAAAAAAGTAATAATACACATGCAACAAGATTATATGATGCAGTGGCTGGAGAAAATAAATATACTTTTATTCTGCAGATATAGACGAGCAAGCGCTGGAAGACCGCATCAGGAAGAAAGTTTTCTCAGAGCTCAGAAGAACAACGTATCGCTGGACTTCCATGAAGTAACACATCATTTAATGTTATCTATGAATCTATCAGAGTTTTCACATTTCAGTCTGTTCTAAAAGCCTCTCAGTTTTTTTTATTTATTCATTTTTGATCAATATGGTGGAAGCTAAAACTGATTTATGACAAATACTGAACATTTTACACCTTTAATGGACTTAAAATGCTTTCACAGTGTATAAAAATGTAATATTGACAGATCAGCCTTTAGACAAACCCAGTGAACTGTGAGCTCTGTCCGGCAGTTGTATTTTTGGATCTTAAGTTTGATGTGCAGTAGATGTACATGCATCTCACTGTGATTCAGGTATGATGAAGAGCTGGGTGTGGTCTACATGGCGGCTCGACTTGCTGGAGGCTTTGCTGCAGTGAAGAGAGCTCTAAATGAGGTAACAAAATGCTGTTGAGGCGATCATAGGTCAGCTTACATGGTGATACTGGGGGTTTCGTTTTAAGAGTCACTTGAGTCCAAGCACAAGATTTTTTTTGTTGTTAACCTTAGTTATATCTGCAGATACTGACTTTTTCCCCCCATCATTTTAGATAAAGAAGAGGGATCCCTCCTTTGCTCCTCACTCTCTCCTAGATTTTGGTTCTGGGTTAGGAACAGTTGCCTGGTTAGTATGCAAAACTGGTACAACATGTAAATAGTTTTGTCTAAATTGTTAAAACTAAGTGAATAATGTGTATTTTTCCTCACACAGGGCATCCTACTCGTGCTGGGGCGACTCTTTGAAGGAGATGGTGTGTGTGGACAGCTCAGGGCCAATGAACGTTTTGGCAGAACGACTTCTCAAAGGTAGAAACACATGTAGATGATTTATTTTTGTTTATTTATGTGAAATACAGCCTTTAACAAGAACTGACTGGATTGTTTTTTTTTTTTAAATTGGGCAGGTGATGACGAAAGAGCTGAACCTTGCATCAAACAGGTGTATTTCAGACAGTTTCTCCCCCTCTCTCCTAAAGTAAGACCCCCTCAGTTTTTATTAAAGTCACAATGTGTTCACTGTCAAGAGTTTGCAGAATTTTAGTGTGTTTGTAAAATCATTCATGCACATCGTGGTGCATGAATGATTTGTCCACAATCAGTGTATTTAAGCAATACTTGTGGTAATAGCAGTAGGAGTGACTAAGAAACTATTTATTGATGGCTGTGTTCAAACTGTGATTTTTCTGAGGATGCAGTAATGATCTTTCTTTACAAAATTCATCATAAAACAAAATCTATTTATGTTTTAAATATTTTTTTTTAGTCTCTGTGGCTAGAAAAGAACACAAACACACAAATGAAAAAATCCTAAGGTTATATTTTTTTTATTTTGCTGTCATGTATGTTAATCAGATAATCTCAACAACTGAAAATCCTGACTGTCCCGTTTCTCCTTTCAGGTGCAGTTTGACTTAGTCACTGCAGCTTTCACCCTCTCAGAGCTGCCGAATGTGAAAGACCGAGAGGAGGCAACATTCACTCTGTGGAGAAAGACGAGCTCATATCTGGTGAGTTGAAACAAAGATAAAACTTACACACAATGTCCACCTTTTGCCTGTGATCCTCTGGACTTAAAAAAACAAACAAACAAAAAAAAAAAACATATTATTGTTTTTGCATTTTATGTTCTAGGTGCTGGTGGAAAATGGGACCAAAGAGGGCCATCAGATACTCATGGAAGCCAGAGATACTTTATTGAAGGTATTAAGATACACTAGATGAGAGAGCAGTTCACACTAGGTGCTGCTGATCAAACTAAATTGCCGGTTCTCTGACTCCAGAAACAAGAGAAGACTGTTTATGACTGCAGGCCAGCATCAGTGTTTGCTCCAGTGAGTTTAACTCCCAGCAAATTTAATTAAAGCCATACTTTGAACCAACAGTATCTCTGTCTTATTGCAGCTTCTCTTTATTTATTTATTTTTTAAATTCAGTGTTCCCATGAACTGGTGTGTCCCAAACTGGCCCGTGAGATCGTCACACCCTGCAACTTCCAGCAGCATTACCAACCTCTGTCTCTACGTGGGGTAAGACTCAACTCTTGAGGTCTGCTTAAAGCTTTTTCCTTTAAAGGGGACCTATTCTGTTAATTTACAGCTCATTTTTTAAATTCTTGGACTCTATTACAGTAGCTTTCCATGAGTTCAAAATCATCCTTATTTATATCAAACTGTGCCTTGGTACACCCCTCAGTTCATCCCCTGTCTGAAACAGGCTGTTTTAGCTCCTCTCCATTTAGGACCACCCTCCCTTTAAGTCAACTAAGACAAACTTAGACAACTTAGCAATCCCAGCTCTTAATGACATTTTACACTGCCAAGAGTTGGAAAAACTGTCTCAAACTGAATATTTAGAGCAATCTGAAGCCTGAGCTTATGGCTCACAGGGACTGCTTGTATATACACTGACATCATTTGAAACTTTGGCTGTGTTTACTATGACCACCATTGTGATAGTATAAATATGACAGAAAGAGGTCCTGGCGGTTCGATCCCCATTTGATGGATGTGACTTTTAAGAACATGGAACATAATCTCTCTGGTGGGATGGAGCCTGAGTTAGTGTTGAGGTTGAGAAGTACTGGCTAGATATAGTTGGGGTCACCTCAACGCGCAGCTTGGGCTCTCTAACCAATCTCCTGGAGAGGGGCTGAACTCTGTATCACTCTAGAGTTGCCATTGGAGAGAGGCAGCGGACAGGGGTGGGTATACACCTATGGTCATGAGCTCTGGGAAGTGACCAAAAAAATGAGATTGCAGATACAAGCGACAGAAATGAGTTTCCACCCAAGGGTGGCTCATTCTGTCTCTAAGGTACCCCTTAGAAATAGGGTGAGGAGCTCGGTCATTTGGGAGGGCCTCAGAGTAGAGCCACTACTCCTCCAAACTGAAAGGAGCTAGATGACAACAGTTAGTCTTCTGTACCAGGCTCTGCTAATAAAACAAGCTGCACTTTATTCCCCATCTTAAACACAGCTGAGGTTTCTTATTATTATTCAAAATATTATCATAAAACTCATCTCTGCAGTATCATCTAAATCATAATAGAAACAAAGTCTTAAGTCAAGATTTTATAATGGATTAAATCAGTTAGTTGTAACTTTATAACTATTTTCTTCTCCTTGAGCTTTTGTCAGTGAATCAATGTGAAGCTTTCAGCAGGTGGTGCTATTTTTTTTTTCTTTAGCCACCATTTCATTACAGCTCAACCTCACTTTCCTTTATAAAACACATAGTATTGCACAGTATTATTAGCAGTATTAAGTATTATTACTTTACACTACGTCTTATATTTGTTATTGACAGAAGGTAGACGGTACCATATACACTATGCAAACTATATGAACATGTTTCTACAGACAAAAGCTAAATTAATTCCATATCAAACTTTTTTTTTTTATTTTTTTTTTTTCAGCACAATGACCGTCAGATTGAGAAGTTCAGCTATCTAATTTTGAGGCGGACAGAAGCAGCGGAGGCAGAAACAAATGGTGTGGAGTGGGCCAGGCTGATCGCACCGGTGCTTCGCAGAACGAGGCACGTCCACTGTCACATGTGCTGCCCGGATGGACAGCTACAACACATGGTGGTGACGGCACGAAAACACAGCAGGTAAAAAAATTTAAAAATCAGCGTCACACAAACTAATCAGCTGCATTTTATTCAAATGTTAGGTTTAGAAGGAGCAAAAAAGGAGAGCATAGAGAGACAATGACAAAACACACACTGTGGGAGAGAGAAGACAAAAGTTAATGATATGAAGAAGTGACAGATAAATGCATTGGGAGAGAAAAGAGGAGAGTGGAGAAGAAGTGCTCAGTGCATCATGGGAAGTCATCCAGCAGTCTGAGCCTATAGCAGCATAACTAAGAAATGCTTCAGGGTCACCTGATTCAGCTCTAAGTTTCATCAAAAGGGAAAGTTTGAAGTCTAATTTTAAAATGGAGCGGATATCAGTCTCCTGAATCCAAACTGGGAGCTGGTCCTAAAGGAGAGGGACCTGATAAAGTATACAGGGTGGATGTGTAGTAAAAGGTCTGACTGGCCTGGATTCAAACTAGGGACTCGCTGATCAGAGGAAATTCTGATTGAATTCTGAATTATCTGATCAGAAAATGTGTCTAAACTAGACCAAATTGAGAAGACATTCCATGTAAACTTTTGATATCTCATAGTAGGCGATACTGTGTACTGCAGACCACCTTTGGTTGCTGAATATTCTTGTTACTATAAATAAACTTGCTATTTGCCACTGATTGTGACTTTTTTATTTGCCTATTAAATGTTTATTTTTGATGTCATTTTAATTAGAGATGTGTACCGCTGTGCTCGGAGCAGTGATTGGGGAGATCAAATGCCGATCATTCGGGATGCAGAGGAAGACGTCCACAGTGATTCAGAGTGACGATTCAGCCATAAAGACACACACTATGGAAAGAAATGAAATATTGTGAAACTGACAACACTTTGATTCAAAGACAGAAGAGCTGCAAATTACACATAACGTCTACATTTCCTCACTGCAGACTTATCATACATATAACTGTACCTTACTCATCTTTATTGTGTACCACCTCCAATAAACCATTATATTTTTCAGAAGTGTGATACACTTCGGACTGAAATGTCTTTTAAAAAGTATGCTGAAATTTAGTTTCTTAAGAAACATCTCATTTTCAAAGTTCTAACAGAACAATACATAACATGATGTTTATGTATTGTTCTGATACATATCGCAGTCCTAAAATGGAGAGTATGAAATTTCCCCTTGTTTTAGTTCTTCAGGTAAAAATTCAGTGATAATGTGAGACTGAAGGTGCCTTTGAGAGTTCAGCAACATTTTTAAGCCACAATGTGCAACAAAGATCCAGTAAACTTAGTTTATTAACCTAGTTTGACTGTAGGCAGACTGTATAAAAAATACTTAACTGCAGGCTATGACATACAGCTCCAGTATTTGTTTCAGTTTGTGGTCATGAAAACAGCTGGATGACACGTCATACAAACAAGGCTTCTGCTGCCACAACCGAGCTAGATTTTCTTCTTTGTTGGAGTCACAAACATCTTGTTTTGTGACAGTTTTACTGTCATCTGTTCTATCTGGGTCTTACAGTCTAATTTCATGCTGCATTTATTATTCAGAAAACATAAATTGTGGCAGCAATCACATTGTGAGATGCTCATCCTAAATTCCTTACACTGTCAAAATCTTGTTTATATGACAGTTGAAATGTTGGTCATCTTCCATCTGGGACAGCCCAAGAAAAAGCTGTAAATCCAGCTTAACAGAGAATCCCAAAATCCAAAGAATGGCTGATCTTAAAGGTCACTTCTTTTTGCTTAAAATTTAAATGATTATGAAGGAAGAACTGTTAAGCATGCAAAGAAAGTGCGATTAACTGGTTTACTCAACTGTTGAGCTCTTTTATCTTGTGCTCAATAGAACTGCAATAATAGCAGGATTCCAGTAAGTAAATATTTAAGCCACTTTTTGCCTAAGATTTTAGAGTGAAAGCCAGACAAATGGACTGGCATTTATATTGTGCTCTTCTAGCTCTACTGACCAGTCAGTGCTTTACCCTACAAGCCCCATTTAACCAAAGAGGCATTATTCTATACATTTAAAGGACTTTATCTAACGCTCATCCATGATCAATTTAGTATCACTAAATATCTTAACAAGCATGTCTGGACTGTGAGTGGAAACTGAAGTACCCAGGAGAAGCGGCAGGCGAACTGCACACAGAAAGAACCCAGCTGGGATTTAAACCAGGAACCTTCTTCCTGTGTGGCAATAATGCTAACTGCTGTGTAATGGGCTTTTTTTCTGTTGTGTTTTGCATTGATTAGGGATTAATTGAGAGAATAATCAGCAAAAACAGTTAATAAAAATAGTCACTAGTTGCAGGATCACTGGTCAGATCATTTTAAGAAGATCTTCTGTATCTGTTCATGAGTGTGTATGAAAGAAGGCAAAAGCTGCTAAAAGAGAAAGTTTTGACACTTTTGTCGTCAAGACTCAAATCTGTCAGATTTCTTTGACAGAAGCAGTTCTGCATCAACAATCAAGTCCCAGTGCTTCCTAAATGTATGCCAAGATAGTATCACACTAGTCTTTAGAGCCATCTGCTATGTCTCAAGAGCTGAGATGCATTTTAAAGCAAAGCATGACATTTTAATTAAAATACAGTTTTTCAAACACGATCCTTTAACTGGTCTTAAGTGATATGAGAAACATCAGCACCAACAGCAGACCACAGATCCAATGAATGTGTAATTTACAACAGTCTTTTACCAACTCATGATCCCGGGATTCATTTTCAATGACTCATTTAGGCTCATATTTGTTTAATCTTGTAATACAGTAAATATGAACAGAGATACTCTCCTGTTAACCAACAATCTCCTTCAAGGCTGATGTCAAGTCAGGGTAGTTGTATTGAAATCCAGACTCCAAAGTCCTCTTAGGTATGACTTTCTGGCCTTGAGTGAGGACCACGGCCCTCTCAGAGCCCATCAGGGTGTTCATGACAAAGCCAGGCACAGGAAAGATGGTGGGCCGCCCCAGGACCCGACCCAGTTCTTTGGTGAACTCGTAGTTGGTGATGAGGGCCGGTGCAACTCCGTTGAACACCTGTGGCGATGAGGAGGTTGGAGTATCAGCAGGTGGCTCCAGCGTGTGGGCGATGATTCCTGCCAGGTCTGAGACGTGGATCCAGGGAAATGGTTGTCTTCCAGATCCCAGGGTGCCCCCGAGGCCTAGCCAGAACGGTAGCAGCATCTGCTTCATGGCGCCACCGTCACGACCCAGCACTGCCCCTGGTGAATGGAGGGAAATTAAGAAACTACAGATCTTTTTCACTGCAGACATTCTGACTTGTCACAGCAGGGAAAGAACAGGAGTTTAATGAGGACTGCATTCCTCCTGTGGGACGTCCTGCTATTATGCATGCTGGCTCACTGTCATGGTTTACTGGGACACCCTGTAACTGAGTAACCATTAGTTCTACCTTGTGCTTTCCCTTCGGTCAATATAGTCAAAATGTCTGCTGTGAAATGGTCCATAGGGTAAGATTTAAATTCACATGATGCAAAAACTGCCACTAAGAGTCACACCATCAATAAGATGTTGAAGAGCAATATAAAAGTAATGCAGCTTTAAGATGCGTACATGTACAATACTGTGCAAACTTCTTGAGCCACCGTTCATTTCTTTATATTGTGCTTCCAAGGAGGCAGACTTTCTTTCAATTTTTAAAGTGGTCTTGAGCAATAGTTCTGCAGGCTTTCTGAAGGTCTGTCAAAGCATGAAAAAAGGCACCTAACTCAAGGGATGAACTGGTGTTGTGTCTACTGGTCATAATAAACAGCTTGGCAAAGAACCAATTTTAAATAGCGTCTTTGGGCATTTTGCTACTAGCAACCGAACATAAAAACACATCATTTCTTCACACTTCTTAAGTTGATCTCTAAAAAATGCCAAAGATCACACAGTTTGACAGGCATAAAATAGTATTTTTGCACCAACAAGGTGATTCTCAAAGAACTATGAGCTGAAAACTTGGCATATCTCGGCATGGTGTACAGTGTGTCCTTAAAAAATATGAAGAAACCAGACAAGCGAGGACAAAAAGAAGAAGTGGCAGGCCTAAAAAAAACCATCTACAGTAGATGAACAATATCTGAAAGTCATATCCTTGAGAAATAGGAAAAGACCCAAAACAGGAGAAGAAGCCATTCTTAAGGAAGGGAAACAAGAAAAAAAGGCTGAGGTACACAAGAACTGGACTGAAAATCAGTGGCAATGGATCTTATGGAGTGATCAAATTTGAAATTTTTTGTTCAAACTGTTGTCAACATGTACAGAGGTCGTCAGGAAAGAGGTACAACAGTGCGACAGTGAGTGTCTACAGCCAACTGTAAAACACGGTGGAGGCTCTGTCATGGTTTGGGGCTGCATTTCTGATGGAATTATGAATGCAGTAAAGTACTGTCAGATTTTGATCCTTACAATGATTCCAAACACACTGCCAAAGCAGTAAAAGCATACCTGGATAGAAAAAAAAAAAAAAAAATATAAAAAAAAAAAAAAAAAAAAAAAAAAAAAAAAAAAAAAAAAAAAAAAACAAGAAAAAAAAAAAAAAAAAAAAAAAAAAAAAAACACACAGTAGAACACTATCAGTCACGATTGGCCTCCCCAGAGCCTGGACCTCAACAATATTGAATCAGTGTGGGATCATCTTGACAGAGAACAGAACAAAAGGCAGAAACATCGAAAGAAGAGCTTTGAATGTCCTTCAAGAAGCCTGGAGAACTATTCCTGAAAGCTGCCTAAGACAGTTCAGACTGTGTTGAAGAATAAAGGTGGTCACACCAAATATCGACTTTCAAGCTTGTTAGAATTGTACAAACTCTGTTTTTGCCTTGTATACACTGTATTTCCATGTATGTTTGCACATGTTTTTTTATAAACTGCTGCACCCATTTACCATTTTCCTAGCAGAAAGAAATGAAGGATGGATCAAGACTTTGGCACAATACTATATGTATTGTGCTATTAAATTAAAGACCTCATGAAGCTTTTTTTAGAGCGAAGAAAAAACTCCCTCCAA